>NDXB01000920.1:55252-88087 GCA_002631895.1 Agapornis roseicollis
TTTGGGGGGGAAGGGGGTGTGATGGGTGGAAGGGATGAGGCTGTGGAGCTGTGGCCTCAGAGAGGAAGATAGATTGGGTGTATGTGGGGAGCACAGGGTTTATTTTGAGGAGTGGGGGGAAGGGAGTGTTGTCCATGTATATTATTTCACACATCATAAACTTCATTTCTCAGGGATTTTATTTTAGCAGTCCAGAAACAGATCACTCCCATGTGAGGTTTCACAGCACCAAACTGTGAACATAAGGGTTGGGGTTTTTTGTTTGGATTTTTTGTTTTCATCTTCAACTGCTTCAGGGTGTGTGTGTGTCTGTGCCTCTGAATTGTATGCATGCGCAACAGTCGTGTGAGGGTGTGAGAATGCCTAAGTTTAGACTGTCTGCCTAAACTTCAATGCAAATGGTTTCACTGCTACTGCAGCTGTGACCTGGCCTATAGAGAGTGACACATGGTGCCAACCAGCACTCCTGTGTGATTTCTCTTCCTAGGAACAGGTCACAAGGGCATTGCCCAGTGCATACCCTGGCTTCTCAAGAAAATATACCTAACTTCCTCCTTACAGGTCCAGAAACCCTTTACTACAATTGCTATCTTGTATTTCCACCAAACTATTGGCTTTCCACAGCTCTTGCTTAGGTGTATCTTCCAGAGAGGAAATGTGGCTTTATAACCACCTCCTTTCAAATTAAGCATGAACATCCTTCACATGTTTCTTTTCTTGTAGGAATAGTAGGGTAACACTTTGGCTCTGTATCTAAGAGTGGAGGAACAATGGAGCCTGCTAGAATTAGCACCTAAATATACAGTTCTAACTGTTGTATTTGGATAATAAATATCTTGAAAGTGCTGACACACACAAAAACTTTTCCTGGCTGCAAGGGAACGCTGGGTGAACTGCTTGAGGCTCCTGTGAGTAGTAGCAAATCAGCATGGTACCAACTATACAGGAGTGAGGACATTCAGTGATGAGCTCCCAGTAGTAAAAGAACACGAACCCCTAGTTGTGCTCTGAATCTGGTTGATGTCTTGATATCTCGTGAATTAAATCCTAGTGTATCGAGTTGCCAGTTTACTCTAAACATGAGTATTTATCTCCATCTGTACACTTAAAACAGTCAACACTATGAAGCAGTTTCTTGAACAGCTCTCACTCTGCCTTATTATGTACCATCTATGTTGAACATAAGACTTTTTTGTGCAAAAAGTAATGAAACACAGTAAAACTGCAAGAGACCAAGTTGTAAAATGAAATTAAAATGCTGCCTGAGGACATCCCTGGAACAAGCTGAGTTGCAAACACTTTAAATTCCATATTAATTGGGCCATATGGTCCAGTATTTAAGCAAAGGCATGTATTTTGTTTGGCCAGAGTGTTCAGAAGAGACTTTAGGAAAGCCTTCATGTTCCTGATGAAATCTGTGATCAGGTGATGGAAATGTTTACCTCACAATAAACATGAAAGACTGCCCTGCACAGAAATGACACACAGGAGTTCATCACTGTGCAGCTTTGCAAAATCAGCTGCAATTCCTGTATGTGTTTTGTTCCAAGTCTCTTGGAAAAGACTAAGACAGGCTTCTGAGACACTGACCAGAAGAAAGGATGGTACAGGATTTATCACTCTTGAGGCAAATATGCAGAGGAAAAAGGCTTCCAGAAGTCTTCTGGCCACTGACTCTCATGCCAGTGATGGCCTCTGCACAAGGCAAGCCATTGTATTGTGGCCCCTGAGCAAGTTCCCTGCATCATCCCTCATCTCCCTGTTTCGTGGACTGTGGGACCCTTGGTGGCAGTGACAGTGGGACACTGTGAGCTGCACTCCTCTTTGGTCTTGTGCAACAAAGACCAGAAAAGATCAGTGAGAAAGACCACCTGCACCAGCCCAGACAATAAATAGAATCATGGAATCACAGGATCAGGTATGCTTGGAAAAGACCTTTAAGATCATCAAGTCCAGCCAATATCCCAGCACTGCCAAGACCACCGCTAAACCATGTCACTAAGGACCTCATCTACACAGTTCTTGAACAGTTCCAAGGACAGTGATTCCACCACTTCCCTGGGTAGCCTGTTCCAACACCTGAATATCCAGCCTAAACCTCCCCTGGCATGGCTTGAGGCAGTTACCTCTTGCCTTATCACTTGTTACTTGGGAAAAGAGATCAGCCACCTTCTTGCTCCATCCTCCTTTCAGGTAGTTGTAGAGAGCCATAAGTTCTCCCCAAGTCTTATGTCCAGACTGAGCAATGCAGTAGTGTTGTAGGTCCAAACTGAGAAATGCAGCATGGAAGCCAGGATCTGCCTGTGAATGAAGGCAGATCAGGGAGTAGCAAGGGGAAGGCTTTTACATATTAAGCCCATGAGCTACACTCATGCACCGATCGTACTGTTAACCTGAGGGAGATAGCATTCATGTACACTTATGATGGATACATTTCCTATTGCATTTGATGTCATGTACACATGGGAGATGATAGTTTCTATTTTCATGAGAATATTGACCCAAAAGAATCACAGCCTATCAGGACCTTTTTCTTTCATCTCTGCAAAGCTCATTGTGTTATGCATTCAATATATTTCACGTGGAAAGAGCTGTTTGTGACATGCAAGATACAAACAGTCTTTCTGTGAACCACTGTCTTATGTCCTGATCAACTCTGTCATATCTTCTTGTTTTTAAATGCCTCATCTTAAAAATATGAGTCAACATAAATAACTTTGAATCTCTGTTACCTTATTAACCAATGATGGGTGACGCTACTCATAAAATATTTACACAGACAGCAGTCTTCTGCTAGTAATGTATTTTCACATTACTTAGTAATTTAAATCATGTCAACTCCTTCCAAATAGTAGAAGCAATCCAAACATGGAACTGATGTTGACCTTAAAAGGCTGCTCCTCTTTGTTTTAAGTCAAGCAACAATCATTACCACAGATTATCACTGGGCATTCTTCATACAACTCCTTATCAGCAATGCCCCCAAATATAACTCTAAGGAAAATAGTAGATGGAAGAGGCTGATGCTTCATAAACAGCATGTCCTTTAAGGGAGTTTATGGAAGACTATATGGAAAATATATAATTTTAACATTAATGGGGTAAATCAATGACATACTTGACTTTTTTATAAAGTTAATGAATTGTGTGTTTGGCAATCTGAACCTTCATCTAATCTTTCTTTGAATCATAAGAGTATGCAAATGCATTTATTTATTTATATTGACTATATGTATACACATGCATTAATGTTTTTATATAATGTTTTTATATAATGTATGTGTGTATTGGATAGAGTTTTTTTGTTTCTTCTTTCTGTTTTCAAAGTTCAGTTTCTTATTCTGTTATTAGGGGACCAGGTGATGCATTGAATGTGTGCTTTGGAGTGCAACACATACTATGACCTTCTGGTAATCTAGACTGGGGAGAAATACTGTCCTCCTTTTCCCACGGCAACCAATAGAATTGAAGTTTGGCTTCCCAAGCTATAGCACATTGACATGGTATGAGCTGGAGCTGGTAAAAGAATAGGTAAGTTAAATGCATTTGTTTAGTCTGTGGATATTTATATTATACATGATATCTTTAGTGTGTTTAGCAGCAAAGGATGGTAGTCCCCATGTTGCATAATAGATGACACGTCTCCTTTGGCAGACACTTAGCCCATTCAGCCAGCTAACTAATTACAGTGCTTTATTAAAAGAAAAAGAACAATAGCAATAGCAAAATTCACAACAGTCTACCCCTTGACTGCTTCTCCCTGTATCTCAAAGCAATTTTTCAGGGTGTGAAGTATAACTTGGAAAGTTGTCTGTCCTTTAAAGGTAGTATCTTCATCACACTGTTCCTTGCAGACTGGAGCAGATTAGAGAAACAATAAAACCTCTGTCATGTACAGGACAGAAAACTTGATAGCACCATACTCCTCAGGGACAGGCAGGTATTAAAGGTTTTTGGGGCAGTTTTTGTGATCTTACTGACTAATTGTTCTGTTATTGTACCTCAAGTTTGTTACGTATTTTAATGTTGTGGGAAAAAATTATAAAAACCTCTTAAAATATTTATTTTTGTCACCTTTATCTCTATATTTCATCTATAGTAGTGTGGTAATTAAATATCGTCTTTTCTAGAGGACATGAAATATTCAAGAGAATGAATGCCATGAGTGCAAACTGAAGCCGTAGGGGTTGTAAAAATTGCAGTTTGAATTTTGCCTTTTTTTTATGTTTTCAATATTGTAGCATTTTTGTTAGACTTTGACTAGTTTTTATCTTGATCAAACAATCCATTGAAGAAGTGAAGCGTACTAAAAGGATTTATATTGAATTTAAAGTTTTTTTAAATAAGAGTAGACATTCTTATTGGCCATAATAGGTAAAGGTCACACAGTCTGTTTTGTGGTAGAGCAAGTTCACTTGCACTGAACCTGAATGGAAGGGAGTGATACTTGATGACAACAGTGAAAGGGAAGAGGGGATAGTAAGGCATTTGAAGTGATTATTAAAAATAGCACTGGTTGACCCAAGGGCAGAGAGCAGAGACACCTACCTCTAGGCCTTCCCAGGGCTAGAGAGATGGAGATGACTAACATGGGGTCTGTGACATGAAAGGGGAAATAGAAAAGGAGAACTTAACCTACTGATTTCATTGAACTGGCCCTAAACTTGCAGCTGAAATGGCAAGACTGCTGAGCAATCCAAGCCGGAGCAATGGAGATTTCCAGTGTTCAGAGGCTCCGGGACAATTTATATCTAGTTGATGTTGAATGATTTACAGCTGGAGCTTAGAAGCCCCATGATGGCAGATAAAAATGAAGCAGGGATACCTGTGACACTGTGAAGTGAGTGCTAAGGATGACACTTGTAGAGGGGGAGCTCTGCATAGTGATGACCTCTCCTCCATAAACTTTACCTGAAATGGTCATGGTTGAGGTAGGAAGAAGGCAGAATAATTGCCTCAGCTGTTTTAGTTTTTATTCCTTCTTGTCAACCATCCTACTCCTCATGCAGACAAAATTCCTATTTTCAGTGATGTGCTGAGATGAAAGAAATGGTTCTCCTTCTTTTGTAGACCCTTCATTTTCAAAGACAAAATGTGGAAGCGGTCTAATCCTTCAGTAAGAATGTAAGCCTAATATTTTAAAGAAAGGTAATCTTTCCTTTTATTCAACAGTGGACACACTTGAAAACAGGTAAGAATATAGTTAAAAACATTGTAAAAAAACTCAAAACAGATGGAGTTAATTCTGCAAACAAAATCAACTTTTAATCAAACAAGTACATTAATGCTAGATTTCTATTTTTCATTTTATTTTCATGTCTATCAGAGATAGCATTTTTCACAATGCTGGTTACTCATCTTAGGTTGGAGTTTGGATGATGAGACAAAGTGTTTACAGGTCTTCACTGAATCAGGTTCTTGGAATGAAACATACATGGCCATTCTGGTTTTGGTTTTGGTTTGTTTCTTTTTAAGTAATATGTTTAATTATAATATTTATGATCTAGAAAATCTGACACTGAAATAAGATTCCTTGTGGAGACAAGTATTGCAAAGATAGTGTTCCTCAGGGGCAGCAGTTAGAGAACAGAACAATAGTTTTAGATGCAGAATAAAGTAGAAATATGTGTTCAGCTGGAATTTTCTTAAATCTGTTAAACATTTTTCAAACACCTATCAGCCTGACAGTCCTGTTCTTCTAAAGCAAAGTCCAGTTTTCCTGACTCTGCTCATCATTCAACCCTTGGATTTTCAGGATATGAGGCAATTTTCAACTGGATGCAGACAGGGTAACACTAATTTGCTGGTACAATATCTTATTTCAACATGGAAAATCATCGCACAGGAAGAAGCCTGGTAAGACCCTTTTACAGTTTCTATCAAGGTTCCCTATGATATAAAAAGGTCAAAGGCTATCTCTGATTGCATGCGGTGAGAGTAAGTCATGTGGTGGATCTGGGAAATTCCCATCTGTGGGAAATCAGAGTGGTATAAGGAGGGGAAGCTGGGACACAGGGCAAGGGGTTTGGAGCCTTCTGCAACTTCTGTCAGTCATATGTGATAAATGACTGTAAATTATTATCCCCTGCCTTTTCCTCTTGTTACAAGTAGGAATTAAAGCCTCACAATATATACTGAGTGAAACCTGACCTGATAAAGCAGATGCCATTCTCTCCCAGAACATGCTGGGAGGAGTATCAGGAGGTTTTCGTTACTGACTGAGTGGTAGATGGAAGGATGCTCCCTATGCAAGTCTCAGCCTTCTCCTGTTTCACCTGCCTGATGCATTCAGTTGAAGATCCAAATCTTCACATACAACCTCCCAGATTTGTTCCAAGTTGCATAAATAGTATATGGCAGAGGGATAAAACATGAGGCTAAACAACCTGTCCTAGCCCTTTCTACTACTCTTAAAAACATCTATGATATCTTTATTAAGCATTTTGGAACTCTGGCAGTGTATAAGGTAAGGCTGAACCGGTCATTCTACATTTTCTTATCAGTTCTGTGGTGAAATCACTTGGAGGAAGAACTTTCTGGTGGAGCACAGTAGTAACATCAGTGATTAAAACAAAACCAATGTTAAAAGAGGAAGATGAGTAAGGCCGCCAAGGGAAATATTGCTGCAGGAAATAAGGCTAAATTAATTATCTTACATGTACATTATAATTTGATTTTTGATTATGTGATCACATATCTTTTTAAGAGGATCCTCACCTGATTCTGTGCATCTGATGGGCTGCACTCATGTATCATACTAAATAATGTTCAGCCACATTCTCCTTGTTCAGTGTGTGGCTGGATGCCTTATTCACTGCAATCCTTTCTAAAATTAGAACTATTAATTTCCTCACAGGCTTTGCTGTGTTTTGTGTTGTGCTTGTGTGAGGGGAGTGTTAAACTGGGAAAGGTGTGGGAAGGGAAGAATTACAGGGACCCACATGCAAAACAAGGCTCCGGTGGGGATACCTCCAGCAATTGCTTGCAGCCAGGGAAATGCATACAGGTCATGCCTATGGGACATCCTCTTGCACTATTGTGAAAATCACACACTCAAATACTTCTCTGAAGTGCCTGTATACCAATGCATGTAGTACAGGAAATCAATAGGAAGAATTAGAGATCTATGTGCAGTTGCTGGGCTTTGATCTCATTGCAATTACAGACTTTGTGGGATAGCTCACATGGCTGGAATGTCATGAATGGCTACACACTTTTTAGGAAAGACAGGCCAGGAAGGCAAGATGGTAGAGAGTTGCCTTTTATGTGAGAGAACACCTAGGATGTATGGAGCTCTGTCTCAGGCTGGATGATGACCAAGTCAAGAGCTTAGGGGTCAGGATTAAAGGGCAGACCAGAAAGGGTGACACTGTTGTGGATGTTTGCTACAGACCACCTGATGAGGAGGACAAAGTAGGTGAGGCCTCTTACAGGCAGCTGTCCATCTTGAAGAAGAAACTACTTCTGCAATCCCTTGTGTTATTTACTACCCATTTCAGCCTCTATGGTGACTGACATTAGTAGGTATCCTTTAATTGAGGTTTTCTTTACTGCACAGTATTGATGCAGCTCAAATCTCCCCTCTTTTGGTTTAAAACCATTACCCCTTGCCCTGTTACAACAGGCCTTGCTCACAGGAAAAGACTTTTTAGCAGGGCCTGTTGCAATAGAATGAGAGGTAATGTTTTTAAACTAACAGGGGAGATTCAGGCTGGATGTGAGGAAAAAAGTTTTTACAAAGAGGGTGGTAAAATACTGGCACAGGTCACCCAGAGAGGTGGTGGATGAGCCACTCCTGGAGATATTCAAGATCAAGCTGGATGTGGTTCTGGGAAACCGATCTAGTTGAAGATGTCCCTGCTCATCGCAGGGGTGTTGGACTAGATGAGCTTTGAAGGTTCCTTCCAATCCAAACGATTCTGTGATTCTATAGCATCTAAGAGGCCACTGTTACCATCTTGTATGGAGAAAATAGATAATGTATAATTAAAGTCTGTAGCATAATGCATATACACCAACTTCTAAGTACCTGAGAACTGAGGTTTATGGTGGGTATCTCTAGATAATGGTGTACCAGCTCTAGATGTTATACCAAGAGTTTCAGGTACCACCTTCACAAAGACAACTGATTTCCTAGGGGGTTCCAAAAGCCACTTGAAATATACTGCAACAAACAGTCTTGAATGCATCTTTCTTATCATTGTACTTCAGTGCAAAATTTTTTCTGTGATAGTATTTGAGGTCCTCAGATGAGAGCTGAACACTGCTGATATTCTGTCTTCTATATATGAGGCTAGTCTGTGTATAGTTTTATTCATCGCTTTAATGGCATATTGCTTTTAATGGCACCCAGATTTCCCACTACAAATGTTGTTGAAAAGAATTTTGTTTTCTTCTTCAGGATTTCCAGCATATGATAGTTCAAATTCTAAGGTAAAACTACAACACTACTGTTTATGTGCCAGATATTAGTGGAAAATAAGTAACACAGAACCTTTGATCAGTGTCTGCCCCTTTTTCTGGAATCAAATCTGTTTATCTAAAACAATTTTATCCAAAGCATCTTATTTGCTTAAAAAAGCTGAATTCCACGGGTATAAGGGGCTATGTATTTGCAACCGTTGTCCATAGTGAAAGGCAAAGTGATTTCTTCTTGGAGACAGACAGTTTGCACTTTTACATGTGAAGACACTGCTTTCACTTTACATGAAAAAGAGAACAATCACATTTTAGCAGCCATGATGTGAGGTAGGGATATCTGGGGCAATGACCTTTGGACATAAAGGGCTTAGAGTGATTAAGGCAGGGAAAGAAGCCTATGGAGTACCACAGGAAAGGTAGCCTCTGGTAGCTGAACCAGCATTGTGACTGCCATCGTGAAGTTGATTGGTCATTATTTTTGAACTTGGTTGAACTGTGAATTGATATCAGATCAGTGATTTGGACCACATGGTGAGTATCAGCAACCCTAAAACTGGATTTGCAATTTCATGGACACGTGGCCTAGGATTTTACCTTGTGACTGTTGCCACACATGAACTAACAGGTTTGGATCTTAACAGCAACTAGGATACTTACTCACAGTGAAGATGCCCTAGCAAGCTACTAACCCTATAGCAGTCATGTTATGACCCCCTCAGCAGAAACCCTGCTACCATGTCCAAAACATTTTTCCAGTTCTTCATCATTTAAGTAAAAATAAAAATAAATAAATAAATAAATAAAAGCTTTAACAAAGCTCACATAGAAGCTTTAGAGCACGTTACAGAGATTGTTATGTTTGGACTGGTTTGCACATGTTTCGCAAATTCCTGAGCCTGAACTGAACCTGGTGTCTCAGCTGCTTCTCTGTAGGAGCAAGGTGGAGTACTGCTATAGCCTGCAGGCATCACACAGAATGAAAGTAATCCCCCTAGGCTAGCCTGTCTCAGTCCATGTAAGATCTTTTCAACCAAGGCTTGACAATCTACTTGAAAGCAAAGTTACAGAACTCAGGTTCAGGGACATAGATGTTCTCTAGTGGACCCAGTCTCTGTTCAAAACCTGCTGCATTTTCACAGAATCACTGAATAGTCAAGGAGACCTGTGGAGGTCACCTGGTCCAGCCCACCTGCTCAAACAGGGACTTGGAGCTGGTGGCCCAAGACCATGTCCAGATGGTTTTTGAGTATCTCCAAGGATGTAGCTTCTTAACTTATCTTGGGCAACCTGTGCCAGTGCTGTGACAAAGTGTTTTCTGGTGTTCAGAGGAAACCTTCTGTGTTTCAGTTTGTACACATTTCCTCTGGTCCTTTTCACTGGGCACCACTGGAAAGAGTCTGACTTCATCTTCTTTGCACCCTCCCTTCAGGTATTTATATACATTGATAAGATGCCCTCTTAGCCTTCTCTTTGCCAGTCTGACAAGTCCCAGCTTCCTCAGCCTTTCCTCATAGGAGAGACCCTTAATGATATTAGCGGCCCTTCACTGTGCTCTCTCCAATATGCCCATGTGTATCTTGTACTGGGGAGCCCAGGTCTGGATGCAGCACTCTGGGTGTGGTCTCATCAGAACTGAGTAGAAGGAAAAGATCACCTGCCTCGACCTGTTCACAGCATTCCTCTTAATGCAGTCCAGGATATTGTCAGTCTTTGCAAGAAGGACACATTGCTGGCTCATGTTGAACCTGTTGTCTATCAGGACCCCCAGGTCCTTTTCTACAAAGATGTTTTCCAGACAGCCAGCCCCCCACATGTACTGGTGCATGGGCTTGTTCTGCAGCCACTGCAGGACTTTGTGCTTCGCTTACTGAACTTCAGAAGGTCCCTGTCAGCCTATTTTTCCTTCTCAATGGGAGTGCTACCCTCTCTTTTATCAGCTATTTCTCCCAGTTTTGCGTCATCTGCGAACTTGCTGGCAGTACATTCTGCTGCATCATCCAGATCATTCATGAAGATGTTAAATAGGATCAGAACCAATACTGATCCCCTAGGATACCCTGCTAGTTACTGACCGCCAACTGGACTTCATGCTGCTGATCACTACCCTCTGGGCCTGGCAGTTTAGGTGTCTTTCAGTCCATCTCACTGCTTGTCTAGCCCATATTTCATCATCTTGTCTATGAGCATCCTATGGGAGACAGTGCCAAAAACCTTACTGATGTCAAGGTAAACAATATCTACTGCTCTCCCCTGGTCTACCAAGCTGGTCATTTCATCATGGAAGGTTACAGCATGACTGTCCCTTTGTGAATCCTTGCTGACTATTCCTAATCACCTGCTTGTCTTTCATGCATCTGGCATGAAAGTGGTTTCCAGGGTTAGTTGTTCCATCATGTTCCCAGGGATTGAGGTGAGACTGACAGGCCTGTAGTTCCCTGGGTTCTCCTTCTTGAAGATACGAACAACATTTGCTTTCCTTCAGTCTTCAGACACTTCACCCAATCACCATCAATCAAAGATTATCCAGAGTGGGTCAAAGATTATTGAGCATTTTGAACAGGATTTAGCAGATTGTAGATTGTAAATGAGTATAATTTATTGGACCAGTTTAATCTCAGTAGCACTTTATCCTACTGAAGACAAAGCTGAGGCTTTCTATTAACTATTACAGTTCAAAACAATGAAAGCGGACGAAGACTGGTTTTTTAATCAAGAATCTTAATGCAGCTGCAGAATTGAAGTGACTTTGTATTATAAATTATATTGATTTTGATGTATTTGACATGCTGTCTGGTGCAATTCTGATGACTACAGTACTGGTAATAAGAATAAAACCTGGCATTTGTTGTTTAAGATTGTACAAATTTTGTGTTTGCTTTCAAGTTTGAACAACTGTTTGTGTTTTTATTCAAATAAATTGATGGTGAAAGGAGTGTTGGAGCACATTATTTTCCTGGCCTTGACACTTTGTATTTATTATCAGTATTTGCTGAATGTAACATAATTCCTGATGAGCCATAACCAGAAAGTTACTTAACAGCCCATATATTGGCAGCTGTTAGCGAAAAGTTTTTATTTTATTCTAGTCTCTTCAGTTCGTCATTCTATTATAGATCTGCATTTGTAATGATAAGATTCTTGTTCATCTTTTGTTAATACAAGTGATAGATGATAGTTTGGTTTTGTCTCATGATTCTTTGGATTATCTGAATATTTTTTTCATTTTAAATCTGTGCTATCTCATGAGATTTCTGTCATTTCTGTTGTTTATTATCAAAACAAGCCTTTTACTCAGAATTTTTGAACTTTAGTGTTCTGGCTTCATGCTGGGGAAAAAAAAAAAAACAAACAAAAAACCAAAAAACCCCAAGCAAAAAAATTTAGCAATGTTTTTGAAAGTGTTCATGAAGGTCCAGTTTAGGCATGTATGGCTGTACAAAGGAGCTGTGGAGTAAACATTCATCCTCTAGTAACATCACACTTGCTGAATGACTGCATCCAGTCTCATTCACCACTTTCATTCCCTCCTGTTACAATGTGCTAATGAAGGATATTTTACTTTTATAGAAACTTTCAATAATACTCTTTGGTATGAAAGGTGGTGCCAGAAAGGGATATGTCCTTCATGGGAGAAAGATCAGAGGTCAAAACATACAGTTAAGAGGCAGGAGAGCATTATTCCACTTACAACAAACTACCCCGTCCTTAAAAAAATTGTTTAATGCTCTGTGCAACTTCTACAATATAAGTAAATATATAAATTAATATATGGAAAGACAATCCTAGATTCACAAACAGGCAATCATAGATTTACAAAATAGAATAGAATTGTATAGATTAAAAAAGACCTTTAAAGTCATCAAGTCCAACTGTAAACACAACATTGCCAAGGCCACCACTGAGCCAGGTCCCTGTAAGCCACATCCACATGTCTTTTAAATACCTCCAGGGACGGTGACTCAATCACTTCCCTGGGCAGCCTGTTCCAACACTTGACAACCTTTTTAGTGAAATATTTTCTTAATATCCATTCTAAACTTCCTGTGACACGACTTGAGGCTGTTTCCTCTCATCCTATCACTTGTTACTTGGGAAAAGAGACCAACCCCCACCTCACTACAAACTACTTTCAGGCAGTTGTAGAGAATGATAAGGTTTCCCCTAAGCCTCCTTTTCTCCAAATAAGTGAGTTCTGTGCTCAATTCTTAGTGATCTTCACTGATAGTCAAGTGTGAGTTTGCCCTTCTACTTTCAAAATACTCTTCCACATCACTTAAGGAAGTAAATGCTATACAGTTATTTCTGTGGAAAAAAAACCCTACAAACCAAACAAACAAACCCCACATCCAACCAATTAACTAAAAGCCCCTAAAACAAAAACAACAACAACAAAAACTACCCTTGAATTCTGTTTTCAGGTTCCTACTTGGTGTATTCAGAATATTTGGCCAATTCTGAGGTATTTAGAAAGGTGGGGGCACGCATTTATGCACTGTTAGTAAAAGTCAGACCAAAACCTTGTTCTTTACAGTTACTTGGAACCTACATTTAAAATGTTAGCATCTAGTCAGCAAAGATAAACTATGCATGTGATTTAGTTGACTAATCTCACAAAAGAAATAATGAAGAGTCATAAGAAGGCCATAGAGCCATCAGGTCACCAAAAAAAATCAAAATTATAAATATATTATCAGAAATGTTTCATGACAACCTAAGAAGTACCTAGCTCATATGCACTCCTAATACATTGTTTTTGCTATTATATCATCCATCAGTTTTCACTGATAAACCTCATAAGAGTTCTGTACTTCATGACAGACACTGAAAGTGAGTCGTACTTTACTTCAGAAATAAGTAGCTAAATGGAACTGCATAGACTGAACATTTTGTTCAGTGGGAGTCAAAGTACCAAAATCTGGCCATTCATGAATTAGGGTCAGATCAAGCCTCCCATTCAACTCAGTGGCAGTTTTGTATTTACTTCAATGGAAATAGGATCAGACTATAAATGCTTTAAAGTGGTTCAGTAGAAAGTGTTATTGAAATGCAAATGTATGTGTTCTCTTAATCTGAACTTCCCATCTCCCCATTCTGTGCTGTTTGTAGAGTGTTATCATGGGCTGTTACTCTGGGACCTGTGTTAAACAAAGAATTTTGTATGCTCATCAGGGTAACACTGTGTAGTACCGGGGAATACAACTGTAAATTTTGAAATAACAATTCTAAGCAGATCTAGTGAGCAAACAAGCCTTGCTCTATCACCAAGCTTGAACAAAGATAAAGTTGTCTATGCTCTTGAGTACAACACATTTACTTAACACTAGATGTGAGCTGACCTGGTTGATTATCTCACACACACACAAATGTCTCAGGTATTAAATTACCTGGAGACACTACTTGCAGTGGTTTTAAGTAACACTTAAAATTGCTACAACTGAAAAAGCCATATAGGGAAAGGGAAAACAGAAGTTGAATTCATGTATTTGATATAACTTACTGTTTGCTCATTTTTATTCTTTGTGGATCAAATATAAACACAAATGAGTGGATAAAGCAGTAAAGGCTCCATTTTATTAAGTTTAAACTATGTATCTCTTTTCCTTCTGTCTACCATAAGTCCCCATCCTATTGCAAATACATGGCTTTCTCTTCCTCCTCTCAAGCAATGCTAATTACTAATACCAAGCAAGTTGTACTAGGGAGTAGACACATCCTGTTTAGCTTGCCTGAGATCTTGAAATGCAGTCTAGAGCTCTCAGCTGCAGCCAGCATGCCAGCATGCATATTTCTCCTAGGCTCAGTCAGAAGTGTACACACATACAAACAGTTGGGTGCCGTCCAGCCACGAAATACTTACCTTCTGACTGGTGGCTTTGAAGCAGTGTATTGACTAAGCCTTCACGGGGGACAGGTGTCAGCATCACTCTCATTGGGAAAAGACCAAAGGAATTATTTTGTGAGATATATAGGCTCAAGTCAGCTATTCCCCACTGCTCTTTGAATACAGCAGCCAAGTCAAAAGAAGAAGGAAACACTAAAACAATAAAATAAAAATTTAAGATGTAGTTGCAATCACTTCATGGTGTAGTGGTGGTAAACAAGAGCTAAATGTATTAGCTTAAACTCTATTTTTTTCTGCCTGCAAGGTATCAAGTTAATGTCATCACTTGAACATGAGAATAAGCGACACTGCTCGTCAGGTTACAGTCTGTTGATATTATGTATGGCAATTGTTACAAATTTAGCCTTAGTGACTGGTGTGTACTAAGCTAATTAAAAAGACAATTGGCTTGTTCTCTATAAGCAATTAAGCCACTAATAGTATTTGCTATCAGTAATATTCTAATTGCCAAGGACACGTGTGCCAGGGCACATTGCCACCTGCTCATTTTGCAGCAACCATAAGTTGCATCCTTACTGTAGTAAACACAGGCTTGATTACTCTGCCATAACTGTCAGCATTATTGAGCTTTTAACCTACTTTCTGGCATGGTTTTGGTCCTTGTCCCTCAGATGTGTCCTAGACATAACTTGGGAAGGAGCATGGCCAGTCATCTGCTATTGACTGCTGTTAGTAAGCTATAAGACTACCATGTCCTAGAATGGCAGGTAGCCAAAGGAAGACAAACAGAAATCATGCAAATCACGAGCTCACGTTTATTCCTGAGGAAAGAGAATGATTTCTAAATAGTGTCATTTACTAAACTAGAGTATGAATTCCTACTGTCATGAGACATGTAATTGCCATTAGAGCAACTTTTGATCTTGCAACACCAATAGCATTCTGCCAAGAAGGAGGAGACATAGAGCTGTGAAGATCTCCCCCAGGGCTATTTAAAAGAACATGTTCATACTACTTATATTCTCTTTTTGCTCTTTTGGCCACAAGTAAATTTTTTGCCATGATTTTGTGCAGCTGAAGAGGATTGTAAGTGCATGAAAATGGTGGAATTAGTCTAGAGGATGCAAAAGATCCTGAATGGCCCTGGGCTACAGTGAGGTTTAAAAGAGAAATGATGTTTCATGCACTTCTCAGTACATACTATATTATTATACTGGAAGAATTGTTGGGGGACTTTTGGATGGCATTGAGCTATGAGGGAGAGGTTAGAGTTACATCTGCTTTGCAAAATAGAAAGATGAGCATACTGGGAATGTAAGTATGGTTTCTCCCAAGTTATTACTTTTCCAGGTGATCCAGTCATAACTGTAAGCTTGCATCTATGAGTTAGAGAGTAATCTCTTCCATCACCACTTGTTCTAGATACTAGTTTCAGTAATTTTCCTAGTAGCACAACTCTTCCTAAGAGCCAGTATGGGTCCATGAGTCTGAGAGGAGTGCTACTTCCACGCTTATTAAAACACTGCTTGCAAGCACCCGTGCTCATCTTAGAGAACTCCCCATTGATCAACTTTGCTGAGCAGGCTTAGCCCTGCTAAATTTGTGACATCTAGCATGATCATAGTTGAGATGATGTACTGCCAAGCCACGAGAACAAAGCAGCTGCATGTTGCGTATATAAAGGTGTTCATTTTGTTGAAAACAAACAAACAAAAAGTACAAACTGAGAAGAATTAGGAACAGTTTTTTTGTCATTTCGCCCTTATCCCCTTTATAATTAAGTACACTTTGTTCACCCGTTTGAGGGGATTTATTTTTAACTTTGGTTGAAATTGTTGCACAGAAGTCTGTGTCATATGAATTCCAGACTTTGTTAGGGATGGATTAAGTTGTGGAGACTCTGACCTTGTGATACTACCATGTTTCTGCTAAACAAAGTCCAGTGTGCCAAACAAGGATGTAGCAAGTAGTTACGAAATGGCATGGCTATTGCACATGATTTTGATTCTCATTGTCTGGTGTTTATTTTGGGATAATTCTGTTTTGAGAGTGGAAATACCAAACTGTAAATAAAAAGGAGGCCTACGATAAATGCATTATGCTACGCAGTTATCAAAAGGCCAAAGGAGGGCTCCTCAGTGAGTGCCTAGAAGATAGGAAAATTATTCTCAACAATGAAAAAAGAGTGTAAGAATATTCTGGGACACCATGTCAAGTCAGAAAAAGAATAAGATTCACCTACTTGTGCAAAGCCTGAGTCATTTACTATTGCAGCTTGCAGCCTACGTTTCTAGGTCACTGCATCTAGTATCATTCTAAACAACACAGATCCACTCCCAGCTCACGTCTCTTCTCCCAGACATTGGGAGAATCTCTATTGCAACTTCCAGGAGATATTGAATAGCCAGTACTGTGTTTCTGCTCCTGACTTCTCACCTATATTGCCCCACCTGTGAAACCAGATGACAGGAAAGGGAAGAAGGAGGAAGGGAACAGACCAAACTGAAGATACATGAATCCAAATATTTAAAAGAGCATAAAAATAATCTAAAAACATATTCCAAGGGATACTAGTGACATTTTAAGATGAAACTTTTGTTAGGGATGTGGAATCAGCCCAAAGTTCCAGAAAACATCATCCAAGCTATCTACTTGTATTTTTATAGCTCTATAAATCTTTAAGGCTAAAGTCTGCCCTTCTACACACGTAGAACTCCATTTATTCCACAGGGAGTTGCATTCACATATCAGAGGGTAAAATCTGCTCATATTTTCTAGATAGCAACAGGAAAAAGGGGAGGTCTTTAATTTTTAAAAACATTTACCGTATCCTAGCAATGTGCGGTGATGCTATGCAAGCCTGACAACAGACAAATGGCTTTGAAAGATATTAAACCTTACAGAAATACTGTAGGAAGACAACGTCTTTGGACTTGAGAGTCTGTAGGTAGTGCAGGTTCCAAACATTGTCTTGCTTCTAGGCAAAAGTAACTAAGGTGATACAGAAGGAAATTTCTTAAACACTTGTATTGAGGTTGATGCAGGACTAAACAAACTCTGACTGTTCGGAAATGAAAGCAAACAGGGGAGTTAGCAGAAGTAAGCATTTTGCTCTCAGGGTTTTATGACAAAAAAATTTCTACCTTTTTTTTTTTTTTATGGTCTGCCTTTCAAAAATCTTAACTTGAGATTGCTCCTTTACAGCGTAGAGATTCACTGATTTCAAAGTTTTAAAAACAACAACAGCAAAACTTTGCATAAGCAAATTAAGCATGAATCGGCTGTTCTAATTCTCCAGGATAAGAAAATAAAACAAAAGGAAAAAATGTAGTGAATGACCAGCTTTATGATCTTGTTAGCTACAAAGGATTTGCCTATCTCACATTGGCCTTTTTAGTCATCAGCGTACTTGTAGTAAGTGTGGGTAAAGCCCTTCCCAAATCTTCATTCATGAAGTCAAGCCATGATGATGATAGCTAATTAGAAAAAGCATTCTGAGTTTGAACTTTGCTGGAATGAATCATCATTGTTACTCGTAATGGTACAGTATGGCTATGCATGCAGCCTACCACTATCTATAATACCAAGTTGATTCTTGAATAAGTTGTGTTATAAGAGGAGGACGGATAGACGGGAGTCTGAAGATGACAAACACTGACAGAAGGCTGCTGGTTTCCATAAGGTCAACTTCTTTCAGCCATCTGTAAATATGAATACAGTAAAAGGAAAATGGCACTGCTGGAAGCTTTTCTATGGAAACTTTGAAACAATTTTATTTCCATCTTCTAAAATACCGTACGGTGTGTTCCTAGGCTTCATGATGAGGTTCTGCCTCTTTATCAACTTACCTTCTCCCAGTTTTAAATCGTACCATTTGGTCAGTATTTATCATTGTGCATTAGAGCTCTGCCAAACTCTTTAAAATTAAGTCTCCCACAAGAATGTGTGAAGAGGTATGAAAGAAAATTTGGGAAATATCAGCCAGGGGCAAACCATTTTTATAGTCAGACCACAGTTCCTATAAATGCAGCATTTTGGTAAGGCTTCATATTTTATTGACTTGCATACTTGTGACTTGACACATCACACTCTGGAATTGAGCCATAGAGAGGAAGGGAAGGAACAGAATTTCTAGCAGGAATTGCTGCATCTCTACCCATGGTGGCAGGAAACTCTGCTCCATCCTTCAAGCAGAGTTGGTATGAATCTTGGAACATTTAATCTCATGTTGTTACTGAACAGTACAGCAATTGTAAATGCAATATGGTGGAAACTAAGGTTGAGAGAGGAACTTGAGTGGTTTGGGGTATTTTTATAGATCAGCAACAGATTCAGCACAACTTTTTGTCAAGGATCAGATGATAATATTTGAAAGGGTTTTTTACAAAAAAGGTTTTTTTACAAAAAAAAATTAACTCTAATATCCAACTGTCTTAATATAATGATCAAATAATTTAAAATGCACACTTAGAAAACAGATACAGTATTCAAGGCTTCTTTCTAAAAATACTTAAGAGACAAAAAATAAGGTATTTTAGAAAACCTAAAAGCCATTGTTCCTCTAAGTGCAGTACATTTGGATTCATGAAGAGGAGATAAAGGCATGGCTCTTGATTCACAGATATTTTTACATCTACTGAATGACAGTTTTGGAGCCATTATGATGGAGGCCCTATCTCATGACAAATGCTTGCTGCCTTCTGCCACAAACAAGAGACATCTGAGACCTTTTTCTACTCAGGATACTTCCCTTCTTATGAGTTTATCAATGAATTGCCCAGTGATTTTGTGGTAACTCCTGCTTTAAAGTACTCCAGATTTTTATCTTTAATGTACTTAAGAAACTTCTTCACTGGTAAAATATGTGTGCTAAGCCCAAAACCAACACTGGCACAGCTGGGGTGTCTATATTTTCTGGCGTCACTTTCCAGTAAAACCACATTATAATTAAATATCTAGCTGATATCACACCCAGTCTGGATAGCTGTTTTATCAGATATTACATAGCAGAGAAACATACAAAAATAGCAATGGCAAGCTTTGCTTTATATGATAACCACAGAATGCATTATAAAAAATAAGAGATTATTCGCTCTTAGTGCTGGTCAAAGTGTCTGTGGTAGTGAAGTCAGTGAACTGATAGTAATGCAGTCCCAGTAACTGGATTCTGTGAATTATCCTGGAAGCTCTGGTGTTGAATATAGCTATTCCTGCAGGCAGCCATGACGGAGATGGATGGAGTGCCAGTGGGGTGATGTTTTCTTCATCCAGAAACTAAGAGATTGTTCTACATCTGACAATGCCAAGCCAGAGGCTGCAATTTCTTTTGCCTTCATACATCTCACTTAAATCTGTTTCTCACGGTCCACATCTGAGTTGCTACTCTTCACAGGTAATCTAATTGTCTTTCTCTGTATCATTGACACTGGTAAGGCTGAACAAGATCATTTGTAGATCATTTAATCACGCTAGACTCTCTAATTTCTGCATTAGTTCACTACTCCACTACTGTGTTCTGTCCATTTGTAGTGCCCCACAATGCTCAATGTCTCTGGAGGGCAAATTATTCTGCCTTGTCATGGTTCTGCCTCTTCTTTTTCATGTAAATCTGCTGTAAATCCATCTGCCACCCATGGAATAGGGTTAATAAAATCTCCCTCACACACTGGGCTGCTGAGTAGGGCTTAATTCTCTGGGTGTGTCTCTACTGCTGCTTTATTTTGAATCAGGGAATGCTTTTGAAGTGGACTTCATCCTCCTCAATTATCACCCTTTGTTTCACATCATAGAGCAGTCCAACCACATGCTAGCAGTGTCCTTTCTTATGCTGAGCTGGAGAACACACTCCAACTGCATATCTGATACGGTCCAATCAACAGGAATGGATTAAAGTCCAAAGTAAAACCCCCAAAATAGTCAGTACTTGGAACATTGGGTCCTTGATACTACCTGTTCTGTGCTGCACGTCCATTCCTGTTATGCCACGTTATATAATGGAGACATAATATTGTTATAACTAATGGTTGCCTTTATGATTCTTGGATGAACAGAACAGCAAAAGTATGAGGTTTTGTGTGCATTTCACAGGATAAATACAGCCTTTGTATTTTAACCCCAAATTTTGGCTTTCTTTCGCTGTACTATTTTAGTGGGAGATTCCATAGTTTATATAAGAAAGTTTACCTTAGAAGATCTAATAGCAAATGGAACCTGCTTCTGCACTTATGTAAATAAAATCTATTCATGCTGTGCTCGTTCTAGTCCACTGACATTAACCAGCAATGTTTATTTTTTTCTAGCTGGCAAATGTCCCCGAAATTTTCATTTTGAATAGATGCAGAAGGTTAACACCAGTAGTTTATTTTGATACTCACTCTATGCACATCCTCAGATACTAAGCTACACCTTGGGGTTAAAGTAAAGTTAGTTTTAAAAACTTTGCACTTGAAAACAATATTCTCCTTACCCCACCATATGTTTGAAATGGAACTATAAATGCCAAAAAAAAACCCAACCCATATACACCATTTCATTGCAGCACTTCTGTGTTTTACAGCATGTCATTTTTGCTGATGTTATCTTCTGCTTCTTTCTTATTCCACCTTCATACTCGTCACTCTGATGTAATTCTGATTGTCTCTGCAGTATTACTTTTGATATAGAGAGACATACGAAGATTTGGGCCTAGGCAATTAACTTCTATTACTTGCTCAGATCTCTAGTTTTTCTTTCGTCCTATAAAAAAGCTGGTGAATGAAGTTGCTAAGCCATTGTCCATCATATTTGAAAAATCATGGCAGTCAGTTGAAGTTCCTAATGACTGGAAAAAAGGAAATATAGCCCCCATTTTCAAGAAGGGGAAAATGGATGACCCAGGAAATTACAAACCAGTCAGTCTCACCTCTGTGCCTGGCAAAATCTTGGAGCAGATTCTCCTGGAAAGCATGCTGAGGCACATGAAAACCAACGAAGTCTTGGTGACAGCCAGCATGGCTTCACTAAGGAGAAATCCTGCCTTACCAAGTTGGTGGCCTTCTACAATGAGGCTATGGAACTGATGGACAGGGGTAGAGCAGTTGACTTCATCTACCTGGACATGTGCAAAGCATTCAACACTGTCCCACACGACATCCTTGTCTCTAAATTGAAGAGACATCAATTTGATAAATGGACCACTCAGTGGATAAAGAACTGGCTGGATGGCCACACGCAAAGAGTTGTGGTCAATGGCTCAGTGTCCATCTGGAAGCCAGTGACGAGTGGTGTCCCTTAGGGGTTGGTGTTGGGACTGGTCTTCTTCAACATCTTTGTCACTGACATGGACAGTGGGATTGAGTGCGCCCTCAGCAAGTTTGCCGATGACACCAAGCTGTGTGGTTTGGTGGATACGCTGGAGGGAAGGAATGCCATCCAGAGGGACCTTGACATGCTTGTGAGGTGGGCTGATGCCAACCTCATGAAGTTTAACCATGCCAAGTGCAAGGTCCTACACCTTGGTCGGAGCAATGCCAGGCACAGTTACAGGTTGGGCAGAGAGGAGAGTCAGAGCAGCCCTGCGGAGAAGGACTTGGGGGTGGTGGTCGATGAGAAAATGAACATGAGCCGGCTTCAGTGTGCGCTTGCAGCCCAGAAAGCCAACCATATCCTGGGCTGCATCCAAAGGAGTGTGACCAGCAGGTCGAAGGGGGTGATCCTGCCCCTCTCCTTTGCTCTCGTGAGACCTCACCTGGAGTATTGTGTGCAGTTCCGCTGTCCTCAGCATAAGAAGAACATGGAGCTGTTGGAACAAGTCCAGAAGAGGGCCACAGGGATGATCAGGGGACTGGAGCATCTCCTGTATGAAGACAGGCTGAGAAAGTTGGGGCTGTTTAGCCTGGAGAAGAGAGGACTGTGTGGAGACCTCATAGCAGCCTTCCAGTATCTGAAGGGGACCTATAGGGATGCTGGGGAGAGCCTCTTCATTAGGGAAATGTAGTGAGAGGACAAGGGGTAATGGGTTCTAACTTAAACAGGGGAGGTTTAGGGTTTAGGGATATAAGGAAGAAGTTCTTTCCTGTTAGGGCGGTGAAGCACTGGAGTGGGTTGCCCAGGGAGGAAAGCTGTGAATGCCTCAACCCTGGCAGTGTTTAAGGCCAGGTTGGACAGAACCTTGCGTGACATGGTTTAGTGTGAGTTGTCCATGCCTATGGCAGGGAGGTTGGAACTAGATGATCTTAAGGTCCTTTCCAACCCTAACTATTCCATGATTCTATGATTCTATGACTCTATGAAAACCTGTTCGTTCTGTTTACCATCACTACTGACAATGTTACAGGTACCCCTGGCTTTCTGAATGGTGGCAAAGTATTGCTTAGTTTTGTGCATATGATTTTGTATGCCAGCTATGCTCAGCTAGCCCGCATACCAATAGAAGTCTCTCCATTTCTCTTAGCCAGCAGGAGGTGCTGAGGAATGATGCAACAAATATCTTTTAACTGAGATTGTCATATTTCCTCTGTGATCTACAAAAAGATTTTCACCGACTTTTGAGTTGGATTTAAGTGCTGTCAGTATTTTAGTTCTATTTTTAGGATGGCCCTTTAAGCTTGGCTAGAGCAGAGACATTCTTCTTTTGCTCATGTTTTAATTAAATAATCTTTAAGACAAGTGGGCAGAAACATTCATCCCAAAGTAATGTTTTCTGCTACTCCAAGAGGAAGCAGTGATAATGCAGAGCATGTATTAAAGCCTTTGTTTTTCTCAGTCTATTTGGGATGGATAGCAATGTATTACAATGATAAGGGAGAGTTAACCAACAAATATTGCTAGCCCTTAAACCCACTAGCAAGTTAAACTGTAATCACAGCTTTAGATGTTATATCTTGTTAAGCAGTGATCAAAGAAAACATAAAGAGGATAAGTCAAATAATAATTAACTACTGCTTATCATACACCTTCATATTTGTTAGCATTAGTCCTAACATAACCGAAATGACTACTGAGTTGTTGAAACAGGAATTCCCTTCCCACTCCTATGTTGCAGATGAAAGTTTCCTTATATTGACTAAGAAAATGTCCTCAGTACTCTTCTAGGGAACCATTAGTAAGGACTGAAAAATACAGATTGTTTCTCATGTTACTGTATTCCTTCAAGTCCTTGGAGGTTTCAGTTTTGGGTGTGTGGCAGAGACACCTTTCTTCCAGTAAGATATATCAAACCACACAGTCACCAAACACAAACATTTTGTTGACAGGAACAGGCAGGTATATGCGCCTTGCAACACTAATCAGCTAGCTAAAAACAATCACCAACCCATGAGCATGTGCATTAATGAAAATACAGAACACCATGGAAGATACCAGGGTGAGAGAATGTCTGCTATAACACCTATCTGTAAAAATGGGAGTCTAACTGTAGATACCTAGAAAGATAATCCTGTTACCAGACAAATCTTATAGTACTACAACATATAATCAGTTTGTGAACACACTTTGAACATTATACTGTGATAATAAAGTGCTGTGTGAATTTATCAGAAACAAATCTATCTCTTTTTTCTTTGACAGGACAGTTGATGAAGGAGGTAAGAATGAAGCAGTAGACTTGCTAGATCTTGATTTTAATAAGGCTTTCCACACAGTCCTACATGCTTTTCTCAAAAGTAAACTAGGAAAATACAGCACAGAATGAGTTCACCATAACATATGCACAGAAAAGATGTAATTTTTTGGTCTAGTTCTGCTCAATATTTTTATGAGTGACCTGGAAGATAAAGCAGTGGATCTTCAAGTTACATCAGCAGATAGAAATGCCATCACTTTGGAGGACTGTATTAGAGCTTGGAGAGATGATCTGATACAGGTAGTATGAATTTAGAAAAACATACCATTGTAATTTGCCACAGATACCGAGTACAAAATGCAAAATATTTATGTGGGATGCAGGATGAGAAAGCAAGCTGAAATCTATGCTGCCCCTAAACTAAATAAGAGTGAGCTGCATTATATGTCTGAGGAAACACAAATCTTGCTGTAGTGCATATTAGCAAAAGAATCTTATGCAAGAAGCAGAGGGCTGTTCTGTTTTACTCTGTTGGCGACATTCAGCTGAAGTACTTTGTCCTGTTTTGGGCACTACACTTTAAAAATTATAGAGACAAACTGGAGAGGGTTCAGAGCAGAACTAGACGAATGATAAGTGGTATGGAAAACATGCTGCATGAGGAAAGGTCAAGAAAATTGATTTTGTTTAGTCTAGAAAGAGAAGACAAGAACAATGTGACATCAGCCTTCCTGTATACAGAACTATCTGTTCTCCATGTCCATGAGGGGTAAACAAGGTGTTGATTTAGTTTGTAGCAAAAGGGCTTTATTGCAGTATTGGGAAAAAGCTGTAAGTTGAAAGACACCGATGTGGTGGAATAGGTCCCCAACAGAGCTTGTAGAATCCACTGCACAAAACAGTCCTGTGCAGGGTGAAGTGTCTCTCTAGCATGGTCCAAGGAATGAAGGATGCTTCAAAGCAGGGAGAGAGAACAACTGTCCAGCAGTGTGCCTGTGCTTTATGTCTTCAACTTTTTAACAAGAAAAGAAATCCTTGATGGATTTCAACTTGTGGCATAGAGTTTTTGTGCCCTATCAGTATTTCCCTGATTTCCAAAAGATTTCTTTACCCAGTTTCCAGACTACACGCAAAACTCATGGCAACATGTATTATAGTAACACTCTCACTTTGGGCTTATTGTGCACATTACCATTTTGTGTAATATGAAAAAAACACAGAATCATAGAATCACACTAGGCTTTGTCCAACCTGGCCTTAAACACTGCCAGGCACAGAGGTACATTTAGAAGTATGTAATATACCGATAACTGTTTAAAAGGAAAATATTGACATTTGTCTGGTTGTGATAATGCAGGCAACTAAGTATTTAGCTATTTAGTAGCAGGGTAGTCAAGAAATGCTGTACAACCCCAGTCCACATATATAACCAGAAGGTTCAGTTCCCTTCTGTCCTTTTGTGGCTCCAGATCTAGGTAATAGCACAAAAGCAGAGTCTTAGCTGTTTTCCGCATGCCTGGACATGCCAGTGTCTGAACTCATCTTACTTCAAATGCCACTTTAAAATACATCTGTTCTGTAATGTGTAAAAGGAACCTGCTGTGCAATAACATCTTATGTAAATTGTGACTTGTGGTTGTTGCTACAACTCTACTAAGTATTGCAAGCACATTTTACCCCTCCACATTAACTGGCCACTGCTTGTCTTGAACACCTGTCCTGTGTTTGAGATTGCAAACTCTTCAGGTCAGAGTTTACTTGATATCTGTAATGTTGCCTTCTGCCTGTCATTCCCATTTGTAATCTAAGCATTATCCACACTGTCTCCTTTAGTTCTACAAATCCAGGCTACATCTAAACTCTTCTTTGAAATACCTTTGAAGAAATTTTTCCTATCAATCCAGAGTTATCCTCTAGATCTTTACTGACACACCATGAACCTTTATACTGCAACATTAATTTATCTTTCATTAGGTGATGCAATGCTGCCCTACTACTATCATTACAGGAGGTTTCTGCAGTGCTTATTTGCCTGTTCCTATGGCCCTCTCTCCCCTTCTGCTCTTCTGCTAGCTCCTCCTTCACTGCCACATCAAATGAACTACCTCTTGGTCTTCTCAGGCTGCTTCATGGCTTGCTGCCATCCTCCCTAGCAGCCAGTTCTGTTTTCTCTGTTGGCCAGCTTTCACCACCCACATCCTAGATTTTCAGACATGTACTTGCACATTCTCAGCTCAAGGTTTCTCAGCAGTGTAGGCAAAATTGAATTTTGCTGCCTCATCAGGTAGGCTGCTATTGTGCTGGCACTTTTGACCATGGTTTTTAATAGTTTCTTCTACTCCCATTTGTATTGGCAATCCATATCAATCTCCAAAATCTTCCCACCCTCACCAGGTAGAAATTTGTTGAGGAAGGAGCTGTTCATTTGTTTCCCTATCCAGCACAATAGGCCCTTGGTCTGTCTGGAACTCAGAGACAGATCATGCAGTCATCACTAGCATCTTAAGGCTTCTGCTTTCCATTGAAACTTATATGCTTTTTAACAAGAACAACAAACAAAGTCACTCCCAAACTTGGATTCTGATCATTAGGTATTTTTTCATTGTCTTTTAACACTGACAAATCCAGCTCTAACTTCCCTATCAATTTGGAGTTCAGTCACTTCAAATCAATGCCTTCTAAGAACTGCCCAAGAGTTTCTATTTTACTTTTTGTGTTCTTTGCTGTTTGTTTTGTCTTCTTTGACAAATAATCACAGAATCATAGTTCATCCTGATTGGTCATTTTTCTATGTCCAAACTATATTTTAAGCATTTTTCAGCCTGGTAAATCATATAATCAGTGACTACTGTTTCACATTAACCCTGAAGAGCATTATATGCTCAGATGAGTTGTCTATTTCACAGGAAAGTGTGCTGGAATCTGTGGTGACCTCTAATGGCTGTAAAAACCCTGTACTGAGCACAAGAATGGAGGCATTTCTGGGTTTCCTGCCTTTCTGTTCATCTGCAGAGATGAACATATTCATCACTGAAGACTTCTAGTGCTATTCTTTTTTTACTCAAACTGATGACTGTAAGTAGAAGGAATCCAATATGCCTTTTATTGTCACTTATCCTGTTCAACTCCTATTTGAATACCCTGAAGAAAAGCATGAGATATTTAGGTCAGCGCATGCAGGTACCCTCAGCCACACATCTTCTTCACTCCCAGTGCTGATTATCCAGGGGCTTGAACACCTGATTGAAATTATCATGTTCATACAGGTCAACCAGTTAAAACTCACAGTAAGCAAAACAGAAGCAATAATCTCAGGAAATGAAAAGTATTTGGCAGAACTTGCTGCAGCATTTCCCATCATGGGGAGCTCTGCTCTGTCAGATAACCAGGTGTAGCTATTGTCTCTGTGGATTTGCAGAAGCATGTTGGTTTTGATGGTGAGTGGCAGAAATGCTAAAGCTACATATCTCACAACTTTGTCACAGTGACTTCCCTATTGCTGTGACTTCCAGCAACTTTCAGCACATTTACTGCAGCGTACTGTACTTGGAAAGAAGTTGCATCCACCCTTGAAAGAGTTGCTACAACAGCATTTGTGCCTGCAGCAAGACTGGAGATCTCATTGCTATGCTTGTTTTGCCAGATGGCTGATGTATGACGACGTGCTTTGAAGTCCCAGGTCTCCAGCTGGAGTAAAGGATCTTCAGTCAAGAAGTACCTGCTTTGTGTAATGCAGCATGTAAGCTGTTAATAAGGGTTCTTAGTAAGAACTCTTTCATTTATTAAAATAGAACTACATGGACATAAAGTGACAACAAAAAGGAAGGCCAGGCAGAAACCACAGCTGGCATTTTGACACTGTGGCACACAGATGAAAAAATAACCCGGAAGTCAGAAAAGGTCAGAAAAAGAATTCATCAAGCATACTTGGTGAATCACCCTCATAGTTTGTGGCTAGTATAGAAAATGAGCATTATTGTTACCATAAATGAAGTTGGACTTCATGGGAAATCACAACATGTGATTTAAAATTATGAAACTGCAGAACTTGTTAGGTTTTGGCCAAGTCCCCAGATCCTTCGTTCAGGTTGTACTGTCTGAAGGACAGTTTGACTGAGGAGGGAGACTAAACCCAAATGGTCATCTTGCCATTCTGCAGAAAAAAATTGCATCATATGAGCCGTTTGTTAAGGAAAAAATACACCTTTTTTCCTACCTTTGCTTTTTACTCAAAAAAAAAAAAAAAAAAAAAAAATAAATTTTTTTTTTTTTTTTTTTTTNCTGCAGAAAAAAATTGCATCATATGAGCCGTTTGTTAAGGAAAAAATACACCTTTTTTCCTACCTTTGCTTTTTACTCAAAAAAAAAAAAAAAAAAAAAGAGTCAAGCTTAGTGAAAATTCATTAGTGTTTTATAAGCACTGCAAAATATATCTGCAGTTTCCTCACTTACAAAGGTTAATTCAGAACTTTTTCTTTCTGTTGCTACTTGGACTCTGTTTTGAGATCACAAAAACCCTGGGTCAAATCTCTTGACTCAACAGAGAGCTGTTCTGAAAAAAAAAGATTAGTAAGCATCTGTAATGGATCACAGGTCAGCAGTGGAGGGTGGTGGGGCACTAGAACATGTAACCCAGAGAAGCTGTGGCTGCCCCATCCCTAGCAGTGTTCAAGACCAGGTTGGATGGGGCTTTGAGCAACCTGGTCTAGTAGAAGGTATCCCTGCGCACAGCAGGGGATTGGAACTAGATGAGCTTTAATGTCGCCTGCAACCTAAACCTTTCTATCATTCTGTGAATGTATGTTTCTATGATATTTTAGAGAGAGCCACTATGTGCTCATTAAATGAGAGAACTCATCTTCTATCCTTTTCTAGACCATCCTTTTCAGGACTCACTTATCTTTTTTAAGACTCTAATGATCGAGTTTTACTGGCACAGAAGTTACTGGAAAGCAAATGCATTGATGCCAGTTTCAATTTATGTTTGCAGCCCTGGAAAAAGTTTCAAACAGCAATTTGAACTGTGCAGGAAATCCACAGATGTGAGTGTGAACTAAAAATGGCACTGCTTGGGATAGTGGTTTTGTACAGAAGCCTTGGGCAGACAGTAGAATTCATACTCAAGCTAACAAAAAAGGGAAAAAAAGCTTTGAAGAAGCAGCAAGAGTCAAACAATTGTTACATTTAGAGAATAAAAAAAGGCATGAAATTTTATGTCTTAATGTAGAAACAAAAGAAAATGGTAAAGGAATTGAAGGTAGTGAGATTTGTTTTTAAATGAGGGAAGCCATCTTCAGGCACCTTAAAGCATATTCTTCATTAAAAACTAGCTACAAGCAAGATTTGAGTGTAAAAAATAGTATGGAAAAAGGCTACTTACTGTTTGACCAGGCACTTTCAAAAGAGTTCACCTATACCATGCAGCTATCAGAAACAGAAGCACAAAGGAAGGCCTCCAAGTAAAGCATCAAGACTGTGGCATGTAAGCAAGTCAGAAAAAATTTCCAGAAAATACAGGCAACAATGCATGTGATGTGGCTGTCCACATGAGAGGAGTTCATTGTCTGATGCATATGTGGAAACTCCTGGCAAGTCAAAATCTGCAAAAATGTAACTTCTTAAAGATGCCAGCAGAACTGAAGGGTTCAAGGACTTCAGTGTGTCAGCAGGCTGGAATTTATCAGGTAGACTAGGAGCTAGGGTGATTCACTAGTCCATCCTGGGGTGAAAGGCTTATAGAGAAATATTCCTAACCTAACTGATTGAAGAACCACATTCAGAAGGATATTAGATATAGGAGTGACAAAAGATTTTGTCAGAAGAAAATCCCGTGTTTTAAAGGTTGAGAAATTTCAAGGAAAAGGTGGGTATTGCTAGAAGCTGAGATAAGTTCAACTTTGCAAAGAAAACTAGAACAATAGCAAAAATGCTTTTGATAGTTATATAAAGAGCAAGGAAAGAAGAGGCTTCTCATTAAACATGTGGCAGTAATTACTAAGCATATGGCAGCTAATGTAGGTTTGACCCCTAAAGTAAATGAATAATTTGCCTCTGAGTTTGGTGCCAAGGATGATGGTGGCCATGAAGGCTGGGGTGGAGGAGTTAATGGAAGTAGATTCCTCTGGAGGTGGGGAGGAAAAGATGTTGAACTTGTTTGTTATTCAAAGCGTCCACAAAGGTCAAAGAAATGTTACAGAGCAAATAGCACCCTGCCTTCTGTACAGCAACTGAGTATTTTAGAACTCCTTCGTACCAATGAATTCAGCTGTGCCAGGCACTGAAGTCATTATCTGCCATCAGGCGGTTGCTTCGCAGGAGATATCTGGTGCTTCTTATCCCAGTGCTCTCCCACACAAAAATGTGTATTTTTCAAAAACACCTTTTCCACTGGCATTCTCCCCCGAGGGGCCAGTGTCTGAGTGAACCTGGAACTTGAAGTCACTTATAGTCAGTGGGGGAAACAGTAAAAGAGAGCTATTCTCATTTCTTAATTCTTTAAATGAACAGAATAGCAGAAGACTGTATAAAGGTATTAGATAATTAGAATTGTGTATTTTAGGAGTTTCCTTTAAGCAAAAACATTCAAAAGCTGTTTTAGAAGAAAGAATTGTCATTTAAAATGTCTTAAAGCAACTGTACAAGAAAATACTGGAGAAATATTAAAAAGAATAGCAAGTACTGTGGAGTAATTAAAACAATCGATAAAGAAGGGGAAGAGTGGTTTTGGTAGGAGGCTTGCCAGACTTGTTAAAGATGCTTTAAGGATGCTTTTAAATAGGTGTGTTGGAGGAGGGGGGCATCATTCCATCCCAACACACCCAGTCAGTTGCCAGCACCTATAATAAATGCTCAGAGCAATGTAGTGATATTCCAGCTGCTCCAGTCAATGAGCTGGCTTCATTTAGAGATGGCTCAGATGCCTCTATACAAACACCCATGGCATGGGGAACAAACAAGAGGAATTAGAGATGTGTGCACATCTACAGGGGTATGATATAATAAAGCATTACAGAAACACGGTGGGATGGCTCCTATAACTGGAGTGTTGGAATGGAAGGTTACAGGCTTTTTAAAAAAAAACAGGCCCATCAGGCAGGGAGGGTGAGTTGCCCTTTATGTTAGGGATAGGCTGGAGACTATGGCACTCTCTCTGGGGACAGGTGAGCAGTTAACAGAGAGTTTGTGGGTAAGGGTTAAAGGGAGAACAGCAATGGGAGACATTACTGTGGGGATCTGTTACAGACCACATGATCAAGAGGACTCTGTGGATGAAGCACTCTACAGACAGATAGGAAAAGCCTCATGCTCGCAGGCCCTTGTTCTCATGGGGGACATCAACTATCCTAATACCTGTTAGAAGGATGGTAGGACCTGGCACAAGCAATCCAGGAGGTTTCTTGATTGTGTGGAAGGCAGCTTCCTTCTGCAAGTAATAGAGGAGCTGACAAGGAGAGGTGCCCTGCTTGACCTTGTGCTCACCAACAGAGAAGAGCTCGTTGGAAATGTGATGCTCCAGGGCAGTCTTGGATGCAGTGACCATGAGATGGTCGAATTTGAGATCCTCAGGACAGTGAGAAGAGCGTGCAGCAAACTCACTGCCCTGGACTTCAACAGAGCAGACTTTGGCCTCTTCAGGAACCTGCTCAGTAAGGTTCCATGGGATATAGCCTTAGAGGGCAGGGGGCCCCAAGACTGCTGGATGATATTCAAGGATCACCTGCTACAAGCTCAGGAGTGTTGCATCCCAACTAGAAGGAAGTGCAGCAGGGGGGCCAAGAGACCTCCTTGGATGGATAAGAAGCTGCTGAGGAAAAATTCGAAGGAAGAAAGNGATCACCTGCTACAAGCTCAGGAGTGTTGCATCCCAACTAGAAGGAAGTGCAGCAGGGGGGCCAAGAGACCTCCTTGGATGGATAAGAAGCTGCTGAGGAAAAATTCGAAGGAAGAAAGAGGCTTATAAAAGGTGGAAGCAAGGACAGGTGATCTGGGATGAATACAGGGATGTTGTCCAGGAAGCTAGGGACCAGGTGAGGAAAGCTAAGGTCCAGTTAGAATTAAACTTAGCTAGGGATATTAAGGATAACAGGAAGGGATTCTGTAGGTATGTAGAGAATAAAAAACAGACTAGGGACAATGTAGGCCCTCTCCAGAAGCTATCAGTCAGGAGAACTGGCTACCCTGGATTTGGAGAAGGCTGAGGTTCTGAATGACTTCTTTGCCTTGGTCTTCAACGGGAAAGGCTCTGACTGCACCACCCAAGTCTTGGAAGGCAGACACAGCGACTGTGAGAATGAAGATCTTGGGCCCACTGTAGGAGAGGATCTGGTCCAAGACCATCTGAAGAACCTGAATGTGCACAAGTCCATGGGACCTGATGAAATCCATCTTCAGGGGCTGAAGGAGCTGGTGAATGAAGTTGCTAAGCCACTGTCCATCATATTTGAGAGATCATGGCAGTCAGGTGAAGTTCCCAATGACTGGAAAAGGGAAAAATAACCCCCATTTTCAAGAAGGGGAAAATGGATGACCCGGAGAATTACAGACCAGTCAGTCTCACCTCTGTGCCTGGCAAAATCTTGGAGCAGATTCTCCTGGAAGGTATGCTAAGGCACATGAAAAACAACAAGGTGCTTGGTGGCAGCCAGCATGGCTTCACTAGGGGGAAATCCTGCCTTACCAAGTTGGTGGCCTTCTATTATGAGGCTACGAAACTGATGGACAGGGGTAGAGCAGTTGACTTCATCTACCTGGACATGTGCAAAGTGTTCGACACTGTCCCACACGACATCCTTGTCTCTAAATTGAAGAGACATCAATTTGATAAATGGACCACTCGGTGGATAAAGAACTGGCTGGGTGGACGCACACAAAGATTTGTGGTCAATGGCTCAGTGTCCATCTGGAAGCCAGTGACGAGTGGCGTCCCACAGGGACGGTGTTGGGACTGGTATTGTTTAACATCTTTGTTGCTGACATGGACAGTGGGATTGAGTGCGCCCTCAGCAAGTTTGGCGATGACACCAAGCTGTGT
>NDXB01000921.1:0-80616 GCA_002631895.1 Agapornis roseicollis
GTGTTCAAGGCCAGGTTGGATGAAGCCTTGGGTGACATGGTTTAGTGTGAGGTGTCCCTGGTTGGAACTAGATGATCTTGAGGTCCTTTCCAACCCTAACTATTCTATGATTCTATACTGTCACAATGACGTGCAAAATTAGAGATTAATGAGATTCTCTGACCACTTACAAAACATACAAAGTTTTTTGTAAGTTATCAACCCCATCTTTAAGGAAAGTCATTCATGGATTCCCACTTAATACACAATACATGGTTAATAAACCATGTATTCATGCTCTGTATACTCCCAACACCTGGAAAAGGCAAAGCAAGCCCTTCAACACACTGACAGTCCAGCTTTGTAAACATCCTGAAATACCATCCTTCAAAACAATTTTGTATGCCAAGGTAGAGCTCTGCTGGCAGTGACAAAACTCAGGAAGAATGTAAGAAGAGTTTATGGTTCATTGCCAGCCAGGTGCAATGAAGCAGTAAGCATGTGCCTGCCTGTCTCTTCTGTTTTCCAGACTGCAGGTGAAAGAAAATATCAGGGTTTGTGAAAAGTCAGTAACTGAGAAGTTGAGTAATGGAGAAGATAACAGAAGGAAGACGTGGCACCACATATTAGCTAGGCTGAAGGCATGTCACTCATCTTTGGTTTTAGTGAAGAAAATAAGTATCTACACAGAAAAACACTAGCCTAGAGTCACCTGGTCCCAAATATCTCTTTAAGTTAGAAATGCTTGTAATACTAGTAAACATTGCTGAAGTAAAAAATAACCATCTGATACTACTTTGAGTGGTGAATTTTCATCTATCAGAATGAAAAGAAACTCCCAACCCAAATGTACGTGCAAATGATAGGACAACTCTGAGGCAGTCATTTTTTCCAGAAATTGAGATTTCTTCCTCCCTTGCTAACTCCAAAGCTTGAAACAGAAATGTAAACCCAACTCTTTCTTTCAACGGGTACACGCCAACTACAGGCAAGCAACAGAGAACTGCACAAAACAGAAACAAAAGATAGTCTGTTTAATTTAACCTGATTAAATGGTTCCTTTTAGTTTGGTTTTATTGTGTATTACCCAAATTACTAAAAAACAAATCAAGAGTTGTTTTAAAAATGGATTAATTAAAAACCTATTTCTTCTATGTTGATTTTCCTCCTATTTTAATTCTTTGGACACAGCACCTGGAAAATCTATGAGAAAGTTAAAAAAATACATGGTTTATTTGCAAGCTGACTTGTTCTCAATTGGGATCAGTTCCTGATTCACTTCTCCTGGACAAAACCAGTGTGATCCTTGCTTTTGGATAAGAAGCACAATTGCTCACAATAAAATCTTATATTAAACAAGGTAATTTTAAAGATACGAACAAAGTCATAAGACAAGGCAGAAAAATCCAAATTCCCTGATCAGCAGAAGTATTAGAAATACCATTAATGAGGAAAACCCACAAAAAGCCTCAGAAAAGCAGTGTAATGTCTAATTCTAGAGTCTACTGTTTCTTTTCCTTTTTCACAAGTGGGCTTTATTAGAGGGAAGTGCCTCAGAAAAGAAGTTTTTAAGCTGATTAAAATGTTTAATACTAAGAATATATTGTGTTACCATTCCAGAGCTCTGCAGACACTCTGGAAAAAAGACCCTTTTTTAGATTACAATTTTAGTTCTTGTACTATCCATGTTCTGAAAGAAGTGATAGATTCCATAATGGCTTAAGAATTAGAGCTGTTTTAATTTAAATTTCCCACTTCTTGATGAATAATGACCTTTCACTAAATACCTTAAATGAGATTTCCTGCTAATGAACTACTTATACTGTAATTGCCACCTGACTGCAACATCTTTACCAAAACAGTGGAGATGTTAAACGGAAATGCTAAGAGCTGAATACCATGGGTTTTACTGGTCTGGCTTTTGTTCACTATCTGAGTAAGCCAGATAGTAAAAACAATACCAAAAAACCAAAACAAACCACCCCACAACCAAACACAGCAAGCACACAAACCAGTTTAGGGCTGTATAATCTGTTGTATTAACTGTTTGCATCAGTCTGTTCAGGTTCCAAAATGCCAGACCTACCTATCTTTACGAATCAAATTAGGCCATATGAATTTGTATGAAACCTTCACTCTGTTAATATATTCTTGTGCTCCAGATTTGTAGCACCCCTAGAATCATTAGCAATAGGAAGCAGAGACAGTTTTTAGTTCTCAGGTGAAGGTTACCTCTTAGTATCTGCAAGTCTCAGCAAGACTGATGAAGATTCTAAATACTATTAATATCTAAAATACCTATCAATATCTAAAAAGCAGACCTTAAGTTGCACAGAATTAATTCCTCTTATATCCTACTGGGCTGTCTTGCAGTAATGGAGACAATGCCACAAACATCAGATTAATTTTGTGTTATCTTATTTTTAAGGTAACAATCTCTCTTTTTCTCCTTTCCCAAAATAAATGGAAATGCTGAAATTTGAGGGCCACTTGAAAACTCAGTTTCATGAAAGAGCTAAACAAACTCCCTCAAACACAGAGACAAGGGTGTAAATAATGAATGACAAACTAAACCATAGCTTTTCCATGAAGTATTACAAATCAATGTTCAAAATCTGCACTGCTAATTATCACTAAGAATATGTTCTGTAGACCCACAAAAGTTCCTCAGAAAATAAAGATTAAATACTTGGTAATGTTCTTACCCTGGTAGTCTTCTTGTTCTTGCCGTTCATTGATATCCAAAGTGAGCTTTTTCATTCTCATTCTCTCCTCCTGTTCAGCTTGCTGTTGGTTCCAGTGGTTTGCAGCGAGTTGGGAAGACATTGGTACATTTAGGATCTTGAACTGCAAGTGAAAATAAGTTTTTAAGTGCTCATCACAGAAAAACCCACAAACACAAAACAATCCAAACTACAGGAAGATTATGGGTATTTCCAGGTTATTGGGATGAGATGCTTTCTACCAAAGTTTCTACTTGGAAGTGTGTTGTTGGTTTAAAATTGTATTTCACATACAGATGCATGGGAAAATACAAGACATCCAGCCCTCCTAAAGATACAGAGAACATACAAAAGGCTGATGCAGTGCTAAGGCAAAACACTATTACATACAGTATTTATAGGAAAAAAAAAACTTAATTTTCACCAGGAACACATAATTACATGCTTGCTTTCTTAAATATTCATAGAAGCCAACACCCTCAGAGTGAATTACACTGGTCTTAAGATAAAAGCACTGTAGGTGCCTCTAAGTTGCATAATCCTCCAAAGGCCTCTACCTTCCAGAGAGATGAAACCCCTGAGCAGAGTTTCTGCTGTTACCCCTTGGGATAACAGAGGAGAAGCGTTTCAAGCATTTCAGATATCCCGCAGCATTCCTTGGCTGCTACTTTTCCTTTTAGGAATGATTCCACCTCCAAAGTGCTTATTAGTCTGGAAACAACTGTGGTGTCAAATTTAACCTTTTCTTCCTCCCCCACACTCAAACATCCCCACTATACACTCAACACATTATCTGATTTGCCATAAGCTACATGAAAGGTAAGCTTGGTTCTACTCCTACAAAAGCTACACAACATAGCTGAGATTTTCAGAGAGGAGTAGGGAAAACACTTTTTTTCCCCCTAGACTCAGAAAATCCAAGTTTTTCTTTCCACAGAATTTTGCTTTCAATTGCTAAACAAAAAAACAAACAAACAAAAAAAAAGGAACAGGGATTCTTCATCTTATTTGCAACTGAAATAAAACTTTTCAGAAACCCCTTAATGCTGAAGTTAGTGAACACATTTAGAAAAATGTTAACTTCTTCATTCAGCTGCATGCCACTAGGAATAAATATGCATATGGTTAGTGTTTAACACAATAATTAGTAAGCAGTTTCAGGGTATCTATTATATAGTAGTGCCCCGCTAGCAGCAGATGGATGATGAGTGTAGGACACCACTACTCAGACCCAGCATTTGAAAATAAACTGTGGCTGAAACAGGTAAGACAGACTCTTGCATAGACTTGAGATAACCCTGGGTACAGAAAGCCCTGTCAACTAGAAGATTTATCTAGATGAGACAAATCAAGCAAAAGATCACTTTTGGGGGAGGGTATAAACATGTTATATTGAACATAAATACAAACTTGTTATTAAGGTGTGTGTAAGAATAAAAATGAAAGTTCCTGAAATTCCAACAAGAAAGCAAGCTTTAGTTACTTATTCTTGAGCATTCTATGCATGTTCTCAGATCTTGTTGAATGAGCTTTTTACAAGCTACACAAATAACTAACCAATTTGCAGCATTTCATGATAAAAAGAATTCCTTAGCTTCACCATGAAGCTCATAATCCATCTTAATATGTGCTTTACATTATGTCTATGGATTTATCAGCTTAATGGGATTGGCGTTTTCAGACAGTATGCTTAAAGTAGAAAAAAGACAGCCAAAATATAGAAGGGTGCACATGAAAGAACAGATACAAAAACCAATCAATGATTAACAGAGTGTCACTGAGTCACTACCTCAAGGCAATCAAATCACACAGTTACCACCTGAAGTCAAATCACTGATGACAATTACTAAAGGATGTGATGATTACTTAGCAAATGAAACATTCCTGATTTGCAAAGAGTGGAGACATACATGAAAGCCTCTTATAAAATCTGAGATGGTGACATAAGGACTTCACTCACAAGATGGCAAACTGAAGAAAGATCAAAAATGATAATTCAAATGACTAGACTACAGATTTCTTAAACATTTCACTGAGATCAAGAACTTCATATTTAAGGGCAGACTTGACCATTCCATGGCTACTACTGTTCTTTCATTGAACCTTGCTAAGAGTCTTTCAAATGAAAGGACATTTTTTTCCTTGGGTATTAACCAAATTCTTGACACTAGGAGACTTTGTCATCTAAATCCCACTTTAGTTCACACCTACCTACCATTTTTAAAACCATCAAATGGTATTAGACAGACCTCAGCTCTGATGCCTCATGATGGCGATGTCTTTATTTCCCATTGCTCTCTTGGGGCTTGTGGATAAACCACAATGCCATAGTCTAATCTCCAATAACCATGTTCTGTTTTCCTGCTACTAGTTCTGTCAGTTCCATCATACAACTCTTTCTGTGAGTTAAAAACCCAGTGATCTACCGCAAGACATGGGTCTACCCACCATCCTTCCTACTGCCCGTTTCCATAAATCACAGTGTGACAATAAAGATAAAATATGGTGTCCCTGTTACTATCAGGCTGCAATGACTTTAATTCAGGTTGTATGATGCTGGCAAATAACAGTCAGTTGGTTTTGTGTTTCTTAAACGAACTCGAGTTGACAATGCTCCACTAAAACCTGGCTGAACTCTGGCATGTGAACTGAGTGCTTAGTGACCGGACCTTGCTACCCTCCTACCTCTGCAAGCACGTTCCATTTCCATCAGTGAGTACTTTCTTACAGTGAATGCTTCTAGCTTCAGCAGCAGCACCACTGACAAAGAACAGAGACCAAACCAATTGCTAACACAGCAACTCTGCACACATTCTGCTTATGCAGATTGAAAATAAAGTACTGTAAGAAGGAATAATTATTTTCATTTCAACTCCACCTCTTCTTTCTGCTCACTTTTTATTAAAACTGACTACTAAGACTTTTTTTCCCCTGAATACAGAATAGGGACAAAGCAGCCTTTCACTGACTCAAGAACTGAAGTTGTCTATAAAGTAACTGTTTTCTACATTTTCAGAAACACTGAGAGGAGTTTTGGCAGGAAGAGCCTACTCCCAAAACCAAATATTGGGGGAGGAACAGGGAAAACTCCTGAACAAGTTCTGCTTTCTTTTTAAGCCACATGTTGGCAATATTTTCCCCTCAAACAGAAAATGAAGATACTAAAATTCCTGGTAGCTACAGATACTCCTCGTAAATTATCCTGAAAAAGCTGAACACCTTTTTTGAAGAGCATTCTCTTAAATCTCTTTTTAGCCTAACAACAACAGTTAGAAATTCCCCACTCAAAACTTGCTGTAGAACTTTGTATACAACAATCAAGTTCCAGGAAAACAGAGTAACTTAACTGATATTGTAGGGAAATCAGTTAATCATCACTAGTAAATGCAAGCATGTGTGTGCTACTTCCACTAAGCACTTGCTTAGCACAGCACACACTCACTAGTTCAAGTGTTTCATGTGATGAGACCGTCTCACCTTCTACACAGAATTTTTGAAGTGTCTTTCATGTGAAGTAAGAGAAAGATTCTGCTTCATGTTCATATACCTCAACTGTTACACTACGGTCACAACTCAGGCAATATGTCAAACCAAAGTACTAACACAGATCCAAACACTAAAAAGGCACAGATGCAGGTAATGAAACAATGCTTTGGGTTTGCTTTCCATACAAGCTAAATCATTCATTTTCATCACCAATTTATACAACCAAAATGAAAAGGTTTCTTTAAAACACCTAAATCATGATGAGAAGTGTATCTGGAATGCCGTTAGGTATTGATTTGTATACTATGCATTTGCTGACCTAGGAAAATTCAAATATGTACTAGAGAAAAGAGCCAAGATAAATATATAGCTTGGCTGCATGAAGCAAAGGGCTTATTTAGTTTCATCAACATGATTTACATTTGAGTTTCTCTGAGAGATTCACTCAGTGCATTCTGGAATAGTCCCCTAAAAATCTTCAGAAATAACTATTTTCTTTGCAAGTTGAACAAATTCAGCCAAGTGGCAGTTATCTGGGAAATGGAATTTAGCAAACACCATAGATCTTGACTTGAAGCTGAAAGTGTTTTCAGAAAAATCTGTAGAATTTTAAAGATCCTGGAATATTCCTTTTTTTCTTCCTACTTCTTTCAACATCCAGGGGCAGTCCATCAACTGCATCCAGTCACCTTCCACATCTATATTGGAAATCCATGTAAGCCATACCTCTGTCCTACTGGTGTAACTGCCAAACATAATTAGTAATGGTATAATTTAACCACAGAACTTTTTCTACATGATTTCTATTAGCAATCCTGGCAGTGTTCAGGGCCAGGTTGGATGAAACCTTGGGTGGCATGGTTTAGTGTGAGGTGTCCCTGCTTATGGCAGGGGGTTGGAACTAGATGATCTTAAGGTCCTTTCCAACCCTAACTATTTTATGATTCCAAGAAACTATATATGGTATTTCTATGTATCAAAACTGTTTGTATCCCCTTCTGAGAAAAGGATGAAGAAATAAAAAATCCTGTGACTTCCAGTCACAGTGTGACTTTCAAAAGAGGTTTTGTTTATTAAACAATACCTTAAGTAAAACCTTACCTGCTGCTTGTTGCCTTTTCGTGTTAACATGACAAATGGCATTGTGTCTCCAGACTCGGAGTCTCCTTCCCCACCTACAAGTGGGGGACCCTTCTTGAGCTGACTTTTCAGATGGAGAGGAATAGCAACATCCAGCTGATGTACTTTAACAGATTCACCACTCCGTTGCTATTATCAAAAGAAGTAAATTCTATGAATGATCAGATGCTAAGCATGTCAGTCAGTCTGCTAACATTCTTATTTTCATGACTGAAAATAGGTTTAACCTTCCAGGAAAACAATGTAATATATAAATACATGTATTAGGCTTTGTTACATTTTCCTTTGGTTTCCTTGGTTGTGAAGAAGAAAATTACAGGGACAGAATACTTCAAATTTTAAAGGAATTTTGGACAACAACCTTTTAAGGAAGGCAATCTAAAGACTTGATTAGACACACTTGTGAATGGACATTCTATATTCAAGAGGGTTTTCATAGCATCTTATTAATGCATTCCTCATCCAGGGCTTGCTTAACTCAAATATTTACCAAATGTGACTGAAACAAAACAAAAAGGACTTGAAGGTTATATGCATTTAAATGCAGATACATTATAAACATGTTAAAACCTAGGCTTGGATAGTCTAGGGTAAGGTCCAAAGCATTGTGTAGTATCTCATGTAGTTATTCATCCAGTAAAATATGTCAGCATGTCATACAGTCACTAGGTAAATACAATAAACAGCTATTTTACTAAAAGCTACTTATCCAAATACGTCAACTGCAGAGAAGAGGCCACAATTAAGAGAAAAATCCATGTTCTCTAATATGATAAGCATTAATCACTTATTTACTGAAATACAGTTAACTGGACAGCAGATTATATTAACTTTAGAAAATAAGTATTTATACCTGAAGATTTTCCAGCATCATTTTATCCAATGCCTGAATGAAGTCCTCATCTTCTGCGCAAGGGACATGCTTTAGTCCTCCTCCTTTAATCATTACCTCCTATTGCAGTGGGAAAAAAGCTTCTATTACATTAATTTCAGAAATGGAAATATTCAGACTAGGAGTGGAAAAAAAATCCGTATTGCTTCCCTGCCATACAGAATCAAAATCTTGAAACAAAAGTTGTTAAAGAAATAGCTTTCAGTCTGGATTATTTCCTTGAAGAAGTATTTTCTGATGTTTATGGCATCAATTATTACAAAGGCTGCCCACTCATAGTATTCTGACATACAAGTTTGGGTGTATAGAATTGTATGTATACATCCTAGATATGGCAACAATGCAAGGAAAGCCTCTATCCCTACCACAACTAATTTAACTGATTTTTCCATTAAGTTCCATAAAGTTAGATGGTCTTTTCAAGACAAAATATTGTCCTTCTGTATTTGGAAAGTACAACATGACAGCAAAAAAGTTTAAACGCACTGTTCTATACTTTCATTACTTTTCAACTGCAATTCAGGCTAAACCAGATAGGTTCTTTTGCTACAGATGTTACAATCTGCCAATCCCAAATTCACATTTTAGGAATTCTGAATTTCTGGGTTTACCTCCTTCTCAGTTTTGAGATCTAGTAGAGTGTAAATAGTTTACCTTCCTGTACCATATCAGTTTGCTACCACTGTTGGCATTGCAAAACCACCCTTTATGCAATATTTTTCCAGTCTAGCTACCTGTGAAAGTGCACAGTCGTGTGAAAACATGTTGTGGGAAAAGTTGAAAACATAAATATTTTCAAAAGGTAACAACAGTAATTTGGAAAAAACCAAGAATAAGCTCTAAAACGTATTTGAAAGAACAGCAGGGAGTGTTCTAGCTGTGTTTTCCCACTCGTAACAGCAGCACTGGCTAAAAACAGTCAGTAAAGACAATCAAAAGATGCAAAACTCAATACACTTATCTAAAGCTACAACACGTACTGTATTCTCCTCATCAGTTTCATTTTCCTTATTGGAGTCTGTAAGATAATCTGTGTTTTCTTCCTCCTCTTCTTCACCTTCTTCTTCCTCATTGTCTGAGCCCTCCTGAAATATTAGAAGAACAACTTATGACTATTTGAAACCAAAAAGACCACCTGCATCCCATTCCTCATACACATTCTCTGTACCTTTCTCCCCATCCAAACTTGTTCAGTCTTTGTAAACTTGTTTGTGTTTTGTAGTTAATGTTTCTGTCTGAACTCACTGAGCTTTATCTGGCATTTTCACAAACATACAGCAGAAAACTGGGAGTAGTGGCTGATGCACCAGATGGTTGTGCTGCCACTCAGGGGGAATTTAATAAGGTGGAGGAATGGATTAACAAGAACTCCTGAAGTTCAACAAAGGGAAATGCAAAGTCCTGCACCTGAAGACTGATAATCTCATTCACTAGTACAGGCTGGAGGCTGCCCATCTGGAAAGCAGTTCACAGAGAAAAACCTGGGGTCCTAGTGGCCAACAAATTGACCAAGAACCAGCAATGCACCCTTGCAGCAAAGGCAGCTGACTGTATCCTGGGCTGCACTAAGAATATGTGCTGTTGACACATCAAAGGAGGTGATCCTGCCTGCTCAGCACTGGCAAGGCACATTTGGAGTCCTGCACTCAATTCTGGGTTCCCCAGTACAAGACAGATATGGACATAATGGAGCAAGTCCAGCCACAAGCCATGAAGATCATTAAGGGACTGGAGCATCTATCCCAGGAGGAGAGGCCGAGAGAGATGGCCTTGTTTAATGTGAGGAACAGAAGGCTCAGGGTACAGGAGATCTTCTCAATGTATGTAACACCTGAAGTGAGGGAGCAAAAGGGGAGTTGATCTCTTCCTGGTGACAGACACAGAGGCAATGGACACAAATTGAAAGATTTAATTTAAATGTAATAAAAAAGGGTGCCTCTTTACTATGATGATGTTTTACCACTGCAACAGATTGCCCAGAAAGGAGCCTCCATCCTTAGAGATATCGAAAACTTGACTGGACTCAGGCAACCTGCAGTGGATGACCCTGCTTTGAGCAAGGGAGGTTGGATAAGGTGATCTCCAGAGTTTCATTCCCCATACCCCAGCATTTATGATTCTAATGATATTATTAATTTGTGGGCGAAGGCAAAAAGCCAGCATAACAAGAATGCTGAGAACAGACCGAACAAAACCAACCAACCCAAACAGAAAGAGAAAAAGCTTTTCCTATTTCCTTGATGAACTGATTTTCGCATAACACAACCATTATCACATCAACTTTGCTGTGTCATAGTGACAAAGTAGAATTTCTGTGTATAGGTCTTTCCTTTATTGGCTCCACAATTTCTGATAGAAAATATTATTGGCACAGTAAACAAGGAAGGTTGTTATGCTCCATAAATCTTTTGTTTATTCCTATTAAACAGTCATACTCTGAATATCTGTTGTTTTTCCTGCATGACTGCTTTGACATCTAGTCAATACATTTGCTCCTACAACAGATGAAAATTATCTGAGTGTTTCCATGCCAGAAAATAAAGGCATCTCTTTATCGAGAGGCCTAAATGCATCTATGCAAATGCACAAAGCATGGGGAGCAAAAAAGAGGACTTAAAGAGACATTATTGGTATCATGGAGACATGGTGGGATGGCTCCTATGCCTGGAGTGGGGGAATGGAAGGACACAGGCTCTTCAGGACAGACAGACAGGGAAGACAAGAAAGGGGTGTTTCCCTCAGTGTCAATGACCAGCTGGAAGGGACAGAGTTTTGCCTGGAGATGGATAAGGAGCAACCAAGAGTTTATGGGTCAGAATTAAACAGATGGCATGAAAATGGGACATTATAGTGGGGTCACCAGACCAGGAAGACTGAGTAGATGAGGCCATCTACAGACACAGACGAGCAGCCTCACATCCAGAAGATGTCACAAAGATGCTCAGAGGGCTGGAGCACTTCTATGAAGACAGGCTAACAGAGCTGGGTTTGTTCAGCCTGGAGAAGAGAAGGCTCTGGAGAGACCTTAGAGCAGCTTCCAGTGACCAAAGGGGGCCTGCAAAAATTTTGGAGAGGGGCTTTTTATAAGGGTGTGTAGTGATAGGACAAGGGGGAATGGCTTTAAACTGAAAGAGGAGAGATTTACATCAGACATGAGGAAGAAGCTCTTCTCTGTGAGGGCGCTGAGGCACTGGCACAGGGTGCCCAGAGAAGCTGTGGCTGCCCCATCCCTGGCAGTGTTCAAAGCCAGGTTAGATAGGGCTTGGAGCAACCAGCTCTAGTGAAAGGTGTCCCTTACTGTGATAGGGGGTGATGGAGCTAGATGATCTTTAAGGCCCTTTCCAATCCAAATCAACCTATCATCCTGAGTATCACATTCCTTGAGCAAAGTTGTCAGGTTAAAGCTTCTGACATAAGTTCTCTAGAATAATCCTCAGATATTCCGTATTCAGTTTTCCATATATACGAAACTAGGATCTAAATATCCTCAGAGTACTGATCGGGCTGTGTACACTCACTGTTAACTCAGTGACATAGAAGGTATTCAGGAAGTGGTGTTACCAATATTTTGATTACTCATTTTTATGCAAGGCAAGGTAAATTATTAAGTTTACCTCTTCTTCTGGCTCATTTACTTCACTTTCATTTCCAGATTGTTCCTCTGTCTCTGCTCCACCTTCTTCCTCCTCTTCATCTTCTTCCAGATTCTCTCCTTCTGTAATGGAGTCTTTGGAATCTTTGTCATTCACAATTCCTGAAATTTGAAAACAAGAAGGAATTAGAACATTAGGACTCACATAACCACTCAAGTTATATGTGGAAGATCATCTTGAAAGTCCATTTTCACTGAACACTAAAGCTTCCAATGGGTCATGATATTCAGCTCCCAAATATAGTATTTTCTATATAGTTACCTTACCTGTAAAGAGTAATAGTTTCCCTGCCAGAAAAGGAGGAAGGTATTACATAAAATATTTAAAATCTCCCACAGAACAATCAAGAAGCTGCTTTATGTGAACTGCTTCAAGAATAGCCTCAAACTAAACATGCAACCTTACTGACACATGCACTGAAACAGGAGCACTAAACTACAGGCACTCTACAAAATCAGCAAAGCCCAAAAGATATCAATCCCCTGCAGTCTTAGTTCCAGTACTTCACACTGCTGCTAAATAACAGTTTTGAAACCCTTTACAAACCCAGTAGCTATTGAGGATTTCAGTTCTGTATTAACATACACTTCCTCCTCCATATATCAGAGGTTTCAAAGCATTCTTCTTACCTTCACTGTTTTTAAACACTGTGCATGTCAAAGTATGTGCTGCTCCATAATCATGCAAGATTCTTTTGAATCATTATATTCTCACCAAAACAAAATCACCAGAGCAGCACAGGAACCAACAGTCAATCCCCAGTGCAAGATCTGCAGGCAACAAACTACTGTTCTGCCTAGAATTACACTTCTGACTGACAAAAAGCAAAGCACATTACGGTCTTTAGCACAGTAACTTCTCAGTGTTACTGTCCATGGGTGAAGGAACTGCAGGGACAAATTGATTAAGAACTGTGGGTTTACTAGAGCTTTTGCTGAAGTATTAAACACTCATTTTCTTCAGATATGCTTGTACCTATCATCATAACCTTCAAAGATAAGAAAGGTAGATGAGGATCTTCCCGAGATCACCTTCAAACAGTCCCAATAGGAGGACCAGAAACTGTTAAACTGATGTTTAACAGCAAGCCAGTAATATCAGTACCAAGAAGAGCAATACATTTGGGGGTGGATGGACATGACACAACCCCTACAGTAAAGGCTGTACTGTTGATGGGCTTTGCTTGTGCCAAAGCACACACAGTAAGATGTTTTCCACCACTTTCTCACATTTAGTGACCATGTATCTCCCCCTTAACTACACCAAATCCAACTGCTGTAGTGGTAGTAAAGTTCTTATGATTTGTAGGAAGTGCTGAGTATCTTTCAGAAGAATATTATTTCATGTAACCAGCTGTTAACTACTTCATTATCATTTTGAGAGCATAGAAGCTAGTAATTAACATCACACCATATGGAAACTTTAATCTGCATTTCAGTTACTACATCGGTAATTTTAAGGCACGTCATTAAATGAAGAGCATATTCATAAAATAAATTCCTTCTAACATAGAAGTTGCTATATTTTACCTGGCAATGACACGTCCTCGTCATCCCACTAGATTAAAGGATTATTCTTAAAAGTTGAACTTGTGTAACTAGCTTAAGTGCTATTAAGGCTCTAATATACATAAAGTGCAAAATTTACACATAAAAACTTTTCACGAATAAGCTTGTCTTCAAATAAAAATGGAAAGTTTGAAAACAGCTCAATTTTTTTTGAGAAATGAGCACAGCAGTAGTACCTAATAATTGGTAAGAACCGATATGTACAAAAGGTTTAAAGGTTAATATGACAGTACTTTTAGATACATGCCAACCAGTATCTTGTCAACTGAGCTGTGCTGCAAGACTTCTTTTCTCCTGAAATTAACTGATTTGTAATACAGCGAGATCTATATTTTATTTTTATAGATATATATATTACTGTAATCTTAGCAGGAACTACAAGCCAGCACTGAATCTAGCTGACATATATTTTGAGAAGAAAAACCCCACTTTAATAATCCAACCAAAGCTCTAATTCATAAGAAGTAAATTATCCTCTGGGCTCTACTGAAAGGTAAAGCCCATTCAAAAGTATTCCAAAGGAAGTGTAAGGCTCAAAGTACCTGACAGTGTTTTAAAAGCAAAACACATTCCACCTTTTACTGTAGTCTTATAATAATGCTTGCTTTGACAGAGCACCTTTAATGAACAAGAACTGGGGAAGGAACAGAGTTGCAAACAACTAATTTACCAAAATGACCAAGTTGCTTCTACCAGTGCTTACCAACCAAGAGGCTGCAGTAATGAGGTGTGCAGATACTCCTTGCTTTTCATACTACAGCATGCTTCCTAAGTTCTTCTGATGAAATTTAATTTTCTTTCTCATCATTTGCACCTTAGTAATCCACATACATATATACACACACATTTATCTTCAAATACTACTGTATTACATGTGTACTATATATATACATTATATACTACTATATTAATAGTATTCATATTGACCTCTTTTTGAACACTCAATCACTTTAGAGTTATGGTTCTATACAATCTCTATGGTGATCAGAAAAATGCAAAGAATTTGGAAAACTATGTTATGAGAATACAAAGATTATATGAGAATGACAGTCATCATAATACAAAAGAACTTTAATGCAGGAATTGTCAAAAAGGCCTCATTTCCTTTGCACATTTTCTTACCTAATTTTATTAAGAATTCTCGTTCCAAATCCTGCACCTGTCTGACAGCTTCTTCCAGAGAATTGCAGAGCTTTATCTTTGGTCTCAGCAGTTCCAGTGTATCACTGATCATATAGTCTATGTCTATAGGAAAGGGGTGGTCTTTTGTCCAAACATCCAGACTTTTTTTCCACCAGACATACCGCTGGAATACAAAATATTCAAATCAATTACATCCACACTGGCATTTATAAACTATTTAACTTAGGATATTTGTAATGCCTGTCTATGTTTGTACAACAGGAAACGCAGAAGACTATACATCACTATTTTCCTATTTCATACAACTGTTAAATATTTTGATATCACTAAACACTGTTTGATTCACTGGGTATCATAAATGAAGAATATGCTCCTTTTATCATAGCAACTTGAAAGTATGAAGACTAAGCAAAAGAAAACTGAAAAGTGCCTTCTAAGTGTAGACCCTTTCCATGAGAGATGAGCACTTCATCAACCAGCTTTCAATTAAATTTTCAAGAAAATTAATTCTCCCCAAAGCACTTGCTTTTGCACTAATGGTGCAGAACTTAATGTTGTGTTCCTACAGTTCATTCCTGCAAAGCTGCTTTCTATGTAGTCAGTGCCAAGCTGTTTTGTTGCATGGAGCTCCTCTATCCCAACTAGAAGACTCGTTACTTACCTTTGCCTTTGCTGGAACTCAGAAAGTTTCAGCCCGTTCTTCCCATTGCTGAGACCCCATGAAGGGGGGAACCTAAACCCTTCAGTGAATCAACTGCTATCCCAGTGCCCTGCAAGTTTGTTGGAACAACATCTACGTATAACTGAACATATACATCACTTTAAAAGAAAACTATCAGACAGACAGGATTCTGAAAATTACAGTGCTAGAGAAGAATGAGAGAAATACATAACGATACATTAGGTTCTTTAAGAATTCTACAGAACTATATAAAATTTGGTTTAGAATACCTGAAAATATACAAGGAAGCAATCAAGTTTTCGTTTGCTGGATCCTCTGTCAAAATACTGCCCACAGGTATCAAGGATAGTACACACTAGTCTGATTCTGAAAAGGTGCTCTGGAGGGTCCAGTGGACTAGGACTACCATCAGGGTTGACACCAAATGATATGAAAGAATAGAGAGTTCTAAATATTACAGCTGATTCCACCATTCGATAGTTATAAAGCTCTCCCAAGAACTTCGCACTGCTGATCCGCCGCTGGTTAAACTTTGGCTGGTTCACCTTTATCAAAGAAAAGAACAAAAAATTCACTTTATCATGCAGACACAAGAGAATCTTCATAAAAGGTTTGTTGTTTGGTAAAGAAAAAAGCAGTACAAAAAATTTGATAGAATTCATTATAATAGAAGTTGGTTATTTATGGCTACACACTTCACACAAAAAGTAGATATGAAAGCAGGGCAACTTGTAGCTATTATAAAGTTTAAATACATTTAACATAAACTCTAAAACCTGTGATGATTTTTCATTGTCCAGAGACTTCTTATAACATCTATCAAATATGGACTAGTTGCTAAAGTTAAATGAAGTTGCATGAATCTGACCACACTGAAGAATAAACTGTGTGCCCTTACTATGACAAGGGAGGACAAAACAATCTATTGGGGTTTTGGGGGGTGGGGGTTTTAATTTAAAATAACCTACATAAACAACTGAGGTAGAAAAATCAGATAAAAATCCAAAATCCAAGGATTCCCTTCTTTAAGCAAGTTCGTTTTACTCTTCTCCTTTCAACATAAGTACAGCTTATTGAGAACGTTGGTTGGTTACCTCCATTCCTAGTCGAATATCCTCTAGCACTCCATCCACCACATGGATTCCAACATCTTCCTGATAAAGGACCAACCCTGCTAAGAGGTTGGCTACACAGTGAATACTATTATATTTCACATTCCAGATGTTGATCATGCAGCATATAACATAGTCTTTTACTTCTGTGTCCTGCCAAGGCAACTTGCGCATCTGTCTCAGTACCTAAACCAAGTTTTAAGACAAGCTTAACAATGCAGAAGCAAAATATGAAAACACTCACTGTCATTCCCAGTCTTTCACTGTTGGGATAAAATCCCTTCAAGCACCCACAAACAACCTCTTCCTCTTTGTCAAGCATTCTCCAGATCTGCAGTAGCTACAGAAAACTTTATATATGAAACCCAACTGCTGTCCTCTAGCTACTAATCAAACTGTTCAAATCTGTTCCATAATTGCCTTGCTCTTACAGGACTTAATTATAGTCTTGTCTTTTACTATGAGCACAAGATACTTAGCACAAGACTCTCATTTCATTCTCTTCATTCAGCACTAAATGCTCTGGCAAATGCAGATCCACGACTGGAGCTTCTATGCATTACAATAAAAGAAATGAAACTATCTTGACTATCAGGGATACAAAAATGATCCCTCTTCCTTGTATTAAAACTGATAACCTTCCCCAAACCCTTTAGCATTTCCAGTAAAATCTGTATTAAAGATTTCTAAAGGATTTACCTTCTCTGTGGTGACCTTGGAGAGATCCTTGTAAAGCAGCTTACGAATATATTCTTGCAAAGGAGGACGTTTTTTCTTCACAGTTTTTTCAGCTGGAGGAGGGTTACAGTAGTAATAGGCATTTTCTACCATTGTAACATAGCGTGCATCAAGATGCATTGCTTGTTTCTTTCTCATCATTTGCTCCTGGAAATAAATAGAAACGATCATTTTAAAATAAAGAGGTCACACTACATTTTCGAGCCAAAGGTTTTTACAGTTACATCTAGGATAAAGGAAACATGAAAGGTTGGAGAAAAGAAGGTTAAAATCTTCAGTAGAAAGGACAAAACACAGTTCTGCAGTGCTATTTCCAAGGTAATTTTTCTGTACAATCCCTGTTTTTATAATGCTTCACCTGTCGTGAAAAAGCTTCCAGAAAAGTATTTAAAGTTTAACTTGAAACCTTAATGTTACTGCTTAGATAAATGGTTAATGAGATTATGGGCAACTCTGTTCAAACCAGGATTTTATTTAACTGAAACAGCTGAAATCCTTATGCCTTGACACAAGCACAGCGAATCATCACAAGAATGGCAACCTACTCTTCACATCAGCATGCAACTTCAGAGAGTTCATGGTTTTGTTTTAACATGAATTTTCGGTGTTTAAGGCAATGGCATTTCCCTTATTACATGTTCCATTGTTGCTGTTTACCCAAGCAGAACAGACTGCAGGAAAACTAGCATTTCAGGAAAAACATCAGACAAGTCAAAGGTTACTACATCAACATTAATTACTGTGCTTCATCGTCAGGACTGTCCTAGCTTCCCTCACAGAATACAGTCTTTCCTCCATACTTCATTTTGGATACTTCCTTTTGTATTTTGTGGGGTTTAAAATTGTCTTGTACCCAAAAATTCTGTACAACTAAAGTAGCAGTTCTAAGCTGCTGATTCTTACAACAGAAGATGGGGATGAGTTTAACTCCATTACAAAAGACTTTTTTATATGCATTTGTGTGTATTTATATAATTCTGTAAGTTGCATTAAAATTTTATGCACACCATATGATCCCATATATTCTAAATCACTTCAAAGTGGTTGAACAGGAAAAGAAACTGCACGGGCTTATACTTAATTTAACAGAGGTTGGCTATACAGTAAACTACAGCATCAAACCGATGAACAAAACTAACACGGAAGTACTGTTTTATCACTGCACATTAACGTTGGGATAGACATTCATACAGTGCAGTAAACTCATGTAAAGAGTCTAAACCTTCTTTGATCACTGGTAAAGCAGCACAATTTTTCATGCTGGTGGACCTTCCACTCAGCTTGAATAATTTGAAGTTTCTTTTACAAGGCAGTGGTTCAGTTCAACTGAAACCTAGACACACTCAAACAGCTCCTGAACCTCAAGTTTCAGCTGTTAATTCAATAAGGAAGAGTGGCTTTGTGTAGCACAGTAACCCAACAAATAACATCATTTTCCTCCTAGCTGGTATGAATCTGTTACCAGGAAGGTCTCAATCTGACATCAACCCTAAAGCATTTCATCTTAACCTTTTCCATGACACAAATGGCCTCCCCCTTGATTCCTTAACTAAGACTGATCCTTTCCAAATGGCAAATTTCTGTCAAGAAGTAGTGAGTTTACCTACAGGTGCTTAACAGATGCATAGCACTTAACAGCTGAGTACGTAAATTGTTTGGTGTGGGGCGGAATAAACCCCAGCACTTACAGTAGATGGTACCAAAAGCTCACTGTGTCATATATGTTAATATTGCCTTCAAATTTTAGACCTGTTCTGGATGCATCAGGAGAAAAATACATCTTTGCTACCTTAGTGACATTTATCATGTTTTACTATAAACTAAGAAAATTAAGTGGAGCAAAGTAAAGCATAACAGAGAATATGGCAAAAGGGCTTGCAAATAAAATTTACCCCCTCCTGAAACTACATAATTTGTCTATTTGCCCGTTAAAAGAAGCTGCATGTTATGCTGTAAATAATGGGTTAATAAGGACATTTCTTCCCAGAAGAGACAACATGCACTACCCCAAGACTCAAAATCACTGTCATTTATAATTTTTGGAGCAATCTCAAGTATGTATCCTAACTCTAAGCAGATGGTATTGGTATTAGTCTTAACCTCCACTAAAAATCATCAACATTTTAAACAACTGTGTGTATTTCAACCCTTTTTCATTTAAGGCATCGAGTCAGATCGAGAGGCAGGAAAGAGAAACCTAGAATAACAAGAACCTTGAAACATTTCAGAAGGAAAAAAAAAAGGCAAGATTTGCAGTCTAAAGCACTTTAACAACTTTGGGTCTTCATTTTACTAGGCTGAAATGAAGATTCACAAAGGTAAAGCGCTGCATTTGAAGATCAGGTTTCCGATGTTTCCTTTGATAAAAAGAGATCACAAACAACACTGAAATGTCTAAGTTAAAGGGTCTGTTGGTTTGGTTTGTTTTTTCCTGGCAAGTAACAAAATCTCTCCTTTTGCAAAGCAGCACCAAAAAAAAAAAAAAAAATGGCAGTCATGCTGAAATGCTTTTCTGAATTGGGCTTTTTAACATTTCAGTTATCAGACTGCAATAAGCTACTGAAACTGTTCAGGTCCTCCTCCCCTTTACTACCCTGCTACTTGTCCCAGCAGTTCAAAAAAATCACTGTTTTAAGTTTTTTTTCTTACATTTACAGTGAATTAACACAGTCTCATTCTAACCACAATGACTCTGCCACAGCCTTTGTACAAACAGTATTCTCCCACAGTTTAACTCCATCTATAAAAGGAGTCACCCTGAGAAACAAGCCACCATGGAGCTGAAGTACTGTATGCTTATAAACACAAATAATCTTGCCGTAAAAAGACAATTTCACACAACTGTGTATGTTAAAGGATTAAAAATGCATCAGAAGGGTCTTAAAAGAAGATCTGCAGGTTTGGTATTACCAAGATCACAACAGCATGACATAAGAATTTGATATTTTAACATTCATTAGGGACTGTAGTGATAGGAGAAGGGGTAACGGGTTCAAACTTAAACAGGGGAAGTTTAGATTGGATATAAGGAAGAAGTTCTTTACTGTAAGTGCGGTGAGGCACTGGAATGGGCTGCCCAAGGAAGTTGTGAATGCTCCATCCCTGGTGGTGTTCAAGGCCAGGCTGGACAGAGCCTTGGGTGGCATGGTTTAGTAGCTGGTGTCCCTGCCCATGGCAGGGGGGTTGGAACTTGATGACCTTAAGCTCCTTTCCAACCCTGTTCTATGATTCTGTTACAGAAATGTAGATCAAGATAATGCTGTTCTTCCTTCCAAAGCACCAGTTCACATAATCCATTTATCAACAGACCAATCCTAAAGTCAAGTGAGTTTTACAGTAACATTTTAAATTACATGAAGGACACCAAGTGTCAAAATCTTGTCAAGAAGAATGATTAACAAACAGCATAGCTCTGATGAAAGAATTGTTAAATCATTGTAAAACATGCCAGCAGTTCTAAGAAACCAGAATGTGTTCATTAAATGTTTCTTTCCTGCCTAGTTTGAAGCACTCTTACAGCACTGCTTTACTACTTAATTTTCCCTTAGTTACTTTTAAAATAAATTCTTAGCTTTCTTCCACACCAGAAAAAGCAGTATTGTCTCTAATAGGAGACAAAGCCCCTGCTTGGCATCTTATTACATACTATATCATCAGCATGTATTAAGACAAATACTTATTTGGAAGATCAACAGACCTTAATCCTACCCCTAAGAATCATTAGTAAGATCAGCTTTACATTTACTTAGATTTGTACTACAAGATCCTAATTAGATTGCTTTGGGAGCAATCTTTTCTACCATTCACACTAACTGGTACCATAAGACTATGATCCAATTGGTATAAGACAATTTAAGTCAAAATTAATTGCTATAGTTTTTGCAGGGCAACATTAGAAGATATAGCTATTAAGATGTCTGTAGAACATAAATCTATGTAGCATATTTTACATCTTAATCAATAGATATTCCACACTTATGTGCCATCTCTTTTCTCCTGGTTCCTCAATGTATAAGAAAAAAAATACTTATACAAAACCATGTGCAGTTTTATGAGTTACTGAAACAGTTTTTGTGGTTTCTCTTGCACTTCACAATTAAATCATGTTTAGTGCTCATCCAGCAGGTTTCAGAAATACAGCAATCAGTGGTTTTGTAGTGCATAGAACCAAAAGCAGTCAGTTACAAAAGGCAGCTTTGATAAAGGTACATTGTTTTTCCTGACTTCTAAAAAGTTTTAACTACCAAAAAACATGGCAGCAATAGGTAAAGTGTCTTTTAAAGATATTGGAACAGTGTTTTCAGAGGAAAAATACTTGGTTATGGAAAGAAACATATTTAACAATAAAACCCATCAGCTGGCAAACCTTTAGAAAATTGAGACATTCAAACCTTTCAAGACACAAAGTACACTGCAACAAAAAGCATGAGCCAAGAACCTGCAGTTAATTTGCCCACCTCTTGTGACTAAACCGCCACAACAAATGTTACAACATTCAAAGAGATTCAGAAAGAAACAGCATTTTGAGAGGAAGAAATTGTACAACAACGTAACCAAATGCGCAACAACTGCTTTTCCATTAACTAGAGCATGTGAAGAAAGACTACAGATTCAAGAGAAAGGCCTGTCAAGAGTAAGCCTGTGCTCTGGTAAGAAAGCAGATAAATTCAGCAGAAACAGTGATATTTCACAGCTTAAGAGCTCTGTTTTTAGGAAGAGATTCTAAACATTCAAATTGCTCCCTTCCAGAACGGCAAACGCACAGACTACTTCCTTTGCTGGAGATGTGCACCTTTGTTCTTCCTGCAGTACACAAATTTGAAGGGGACATTAAAACATCTAGTTGGGCTCCAAACACAATAACATGGTCTATTAGCCTGTCTGTATCTGCGTAAGCTGCTTTTAATCTAATGCCATTTGCTATTGCTAGTATTCATCTTTGAAGGATTTCTTCAACCATAGTGGACCCAGTCTCTTGCCTTGGACACATAAGAGTTTTAGGATAGTCTCAAGCCAGTAAACATGTTATTCAGGGCTCATACACTAAAAAAGATGCAAAGTTAACCCTTGTTATTTTTTAATCTAGACTTAGAGATACCACTTCTACTCTTACCTTAATTACTGAGCTCTACTTCTAAAAGCTATTTTTACAGTGTCTTCATAAATTTCTCTTTCAAATTTGGAACCCCAGATCATTACACAGCCACAGAAACCACTTCTTTCACAACTGTCTTCACCTTGAGTTGAAATAACTTATCACCAGCTCCATTCACTACCATTTCCCCCCTCAAATAGCATTTCAGGCATGTGCAGGTACAGCCATTAGATTCTTTCAACCTCAGCCTCTGGTTTTGCTCTATCTCCAAATTATTTGTAGTTCAAAAGCAAAGTCTTTTGCTTTAGAAATTCAATTCTTTATATTTTTTAAGTCATGAACAGATTTATACGTCAACCGAAGCTCTCCAGAATACCTTCAAATAGCTATTCTCACAGGATGTACAATCTCAGAGCTGAGAAACGCTGGACAGACTGTAAATAACAAGATGATACAAGCTCACAGTGTTACAAAAAGCCTGATAGCATCAAAGCAGCCTAGGACTTGAACACAGGTAACACCAGTCCATCATTCCACAATGAGGAGGTGAGATTTCAGCGTAACAGATTCACTGTCTTCCCATACTTGTCTCTGGTTTTATTAAGGTATCAAGAACTTTATCCTCCCTGAGCATTCAAGATAAAACCTAATGCAAATTTTCATTTACTGTGCTTGAATGTTGTAACTGACAATTGAGATGTTAATCACGATCATCATTATGGTGAGACCACATCACAAAGCCAGAAAATCAAAGTAATCATTGGTTTAATTTGGTGTACAACAATCCACCCCATAAGACAACAGGTTTTCTCTTACCAGAAGAACACTGGTTCTTAAGTGAGATTCTGGTGATCTGAAGAGGAATCTTCCACAGGTTTCCAGCAGAGTACAAGCCATTTCAATGTGGTGATGAGAAAAATCTGACAGAAGCATCTGGTGTGTATTTATATAAAAATACAGCATGTTAAACATCTTTTTCAACTGCAGAAAACAGTTAAGTTACATCTACCAGACAGTACACTACTGTGGCGTTCTGTATTCTTTAAGAAAAAAAGATGCGAATTGATTTCATTGGTCAGATGTTAACAAAATTAAACATATTTCTCATTAAAAAAAGTATTATAAGAACAGTCCAGAACCCAAACTAAGGCTTCAGAAACCTGAAAAACAGGATGCTTCCTAAGCCTAGCATGAAGAGACTGTGATACTGAAACAAACTCTTACAATCTTCCCTACACCCCTTCAAACTCTGTCACATCTGCTTTAAAATTCCTGTTGCTAGACTGGAAAAACACCAAGAAATACAAGGACACAATAACCTCAATGCACATCTAAATTTAATTGCATTAAGTTAAGCAGCAGCTGAAGATTACGAAAGCTTTGCACTTTTCAGTATTTTATAGATGGGAGAAAAAAAGAAAGATAATCAGATAATCTTTTCAAGAATTCAGCTTTGCTACCTGAGTCAACAAACACAAACTATTCCCCCAGGAAGTGATCTTAACCCCTATGAGTCTTCAACCATCTTTATAAAACATGCTTTTATCTTTTAAAACACTTTTTTAATCTGGGACTTGACCTCAAAGACAAGTTTGAACGTTTATCAGCATGCAAGCTGAGATGATATGCCTGAAAATTAATGCTTTCCAAAGGTTTGGTTTGTTCTTCACTGAACAAAAGCACCTGCTAAAATGGCATATAAGCCTCTCTTTGCATCACTGAAAAGCTTTCCACTCCTAATGCCTTCCTCTTACTGTTATGTTCTCTGTAGAAACATCAATTGTAATCAACATAATGAAATCTTTGCAATGCACAGCAGATGAGTAAGTAGCAATGTTTCTACAATCACAACACTAACCTTTAAGCAGTGGAGAGTATCATTTTTGGAGAACATCTTAAACTTGGTAAGCTCACCAATGAATCTCACAGTTTTATTCTTTGTTTCAATGTTGATCTGGTCCTTTTTTCTTACCTAAAAAAAGAATGCATTTGAACATAGCCTCTTAAAAATACCCACCTCTTAGAATTTACTTCAACACAAATCTGTGTAATAGCTTAGGAATTAGGCAATGGCCGGTATTTGTTTAGTTCCTTATGAGCTACCGTTAGCTAAAAGTCTCTCTACAACTTTGTTTCTTCAAAAGCTTTTCAATTTCTTTCCCCATCCCTCCACTCCCCTCCAAAACCACACATTAACCTGGCCAACCCCCCTTACCACAATGAAGTAGTAGTTATGTATTCTAGATTCTATATTTTAAGAATCATTAAGTAGTCTCTAAATCAACAGGACCACCTAATCCCTAAGGAAATATTAAATACTGACAGCTTTTCAAGTCCAGTTTAATAACGTGCAGACTACCCCTTACCCCTCTTTTTTTTTTTTTTAATTATTGATATCCAGTATAATTTTATTACCAATGTACAAATCTATGTCTAAACATAACCTGCAAAATGCAAACCTGTATTTCTCCCCAAAAGAAATAGCTTTTCCTGAGTACAAGCAGTTAATTTCAGATAGTTAGACTTAAATAAGTCTGTACCTAAGAGCAATTCATACACATTCTAAATGTCAATATTAGAAAGAAAATCACCAGTGATGATTCCTTCACTGGTTTCCAAATTTCATGCAATATTTTTATGCCATACAAAATTTGGAAGCCAGTGAATGAATCATCACTGTGCACCATAACCAATTTCATTAATAAACCTAGAACAAAATGAAAGAAACAACACTGAAAACATATTTGTGAGGAAAATTTTGGTTGATGAAAAGAGTACAAAATAACTGACTTAACCACTACATTACAATAGTAAGCACTAGGTTACAGCAGTAACCTTGTAGTGGGGAAAGTGTTGTTAGAATAGGTCAATTCTCATTTGAAATGCAAGTTATTCATTTACAGAAAACTCTTAACACAGTTGGAGCACAGTTTAATTTTTGCAATTTGGTTTAGCTGTTGTACAGCCCATTTTAATATATATATACACACAAATGTATATGGTAAATTGTAAAACAACTTCGTTTTTAAATGTACAAATGCAGTATTTGAGAACAAATCCACCTGGATGATAGAAAAATATTCACTGAATTTCAAAATCAACACCTACATAATATCAAACATTATTTATTCCCCAAAGGACAACTATTATCAGATTGGTTAATCTGAATGCAAACCACTGAATCAACAAAACATACATGAAATCTGAAGTCCCCTTTCAGCATGGAACAAAGATCCTCTGCTACATCAGACATACAAGGATGCAATGTGGCAACCAGTCTTGCATAAAATGGTAGCAAATCCAACCTGCAACAGAGGAGATAATAGGACAAGCAATTCATAGACAGAAATGTATTTATGTCTGTAAGTATGGTTACAATTTTACTTGTGAAAAGAATGAGTGTGCATATACCAACAGAACTACTACTACACGCAGTTTTATGGGCTCACACTTCCAACTGCAATACCATTTAAAAACAGCAATACAAGAAGGTATGTTACCCCATCCTACTGGAATCCTTCACAGCTCATTTCCTTTCAAAACTACTGCCTCGTGTGAAATGCCAAACACCATCTCAGCTACGGAATTTGACCTTTAAGAAATTACCAAAGAGAATCCTGATGCCTCTCAATAAGCAAAATGAAAAGTTCTTACAGATGACTCCATTTGCTACTGCTTTTATTTCTCTTCTCTGAGTATCAACAGACATAACCAGCAAGGTAAGAACATCTTCATTTTTAAGGCAGTGAAATTCTAAGTGAATGCAGTAGTTATTACATAAACCAAGGCTCAGCAGATGTGCTGCAGCAACCCTTTGCCTCAAACTTCAGCTGGTACTCCCACAAAATGGAGTATCTCGAAGTTTTCTATAAAACTTCCCTTATTTTCTTTCCTCCTTGCTTGATCACATGCCTTCATACCCATTTCATAGTATCACGTTTCCCTTAGGGAATTTTGGAAGGCAGTTTGTGCTCTCCTTAGGTTATGCTTTGTTTCTTCCCATTAAAGACTATCTTACTGTAGAAACTGGATGAATGTCCTTAAACTTGGTTTGTGGCATCATGTAACAGGACACAGAATATAACACAACTGCTTTGCATAAATGTGCAGGTATCACTTTTAAATGCAGAGAAACCAACTGCCCTCTGAGGCCTCATAATAGCATTTAACAAATTGAAGAAGGTATTTTGGGTTTACTTTCAGAACATAAGTAAATGCTGTCAACAGATGAACCATAAAACAAGTTTTAAGTGGGGAAACACATCTTAAATTTGCATGCTACAAGTGAGAAATTGCCTGTAAGGGAAAATGGATCTGGAATTTATACTTTGTGAAGGGTTCAGGTCTTCCCTTACAGTTAGGGAAAAGAAATGAAAAAGAAAAAAGGAAAAGAATAAATCTAAAAGCACAGATTTTAGATTTAAATACGTCTTCCTCTGGCACAAAGTAAAACCAGAAAATCACCAAGTCAAAACTAAAGCATGCACAACTGCCTCCCTTTTCCTTTCTACAGCTACGTCACTAGAGCAGATTTCCAAGATCTGTAATATCCACTCACAGCAAGAGGGCTAATTATGTAGTTAATCTGCGGATCAAAAGAATCAGAATATAATGCCTGAAAGAGGCAGAGGTAAGCAGCCTCCTCGTAATCCCTAAAACTCCTGGTGAAACATTACAGGTATGCCAGTTACCTATTTAACCTTTTTCATTTTCTCTTGTTAATCAACAACTGAAGCAGTATTTACATTTTTCAAGCCTTTGGAACACACAGTCAAGGGTGACTAGCCAGAGCAAATTACTGTGATGTTATTAAGCATTTAGCCATTAACTCTTGGAGAAGTGAAAGTCTTATTACTTCACATACACAAACAAAAGCTGAACTAGAGAAAGGACTTGGGCTGAAAGGAGGGGATTTCTGCATGGCACCTCTTTTAAGACAAGTAGCAGAAAGCTTTATGCTGAACAAGTACCTGCCTTCCAAGAGCTAATAATTTCATCTCTGTAAACTGAACATACCTGGGGGAAATCAAAGTCTTAGAGCACATTTCTGTTATTCCCTCACAGAACACAAAAGGTTTCTTCATGGGGATGAATGCTAAGATTGGGTGCTTTGAAATAGGTGAAATACAATAAGGAAAAGCCTTGTGTCAATTACTGCGAAATTGGCAGTGGGAGATGGAATTCATTCTCTTTCACAGGGCAGACAAAAATTCCTGTTCAGAAGTAGAGATTGCAGTATCAGTGGCACCATCTACTGGTACCTCCATTAAAACCAATCCACATTTCCTATTTTTTCTAGAAGTATTTCTTTTTCTTTGGGCAGAAATTAACTTTGGGCAGTTGGGCAGAAATTAGCTAGGATGACCACAAACCCCATAGTGTTGCTTTCTCTTCCTGCTCTTCTATGTTATGAAGCAAGATCTAGCATCAGTAAACTATCACAGTAAAAGAACACTACTTCTGATCATTGCCATTTTGACCATATGCCTTGGATTGTAACCTAGATGGTTCTGGACCTCTGGATCACATGTACTGCACTTCAGTGAAATACTTCAAAGCACATCTTCTAAAACCCAAACCCCAAAACTCTGCTCAATTAAAGCCCTAGCTGCAAACTCTCTAGAACAGGTGCATCCAAAATTTTATACCGAGGGGCGAAGGGGGCATCTTGGACATTTATTAAATGAGATTCTAGCAGAAAGATAGATTAAAGTATGAGGTAATGGAGCAAGAACTCCTGCCTCACAAGCAAATTCAAATCCAGATAAATGCAGTGTATTCAGTGGGCTTGAACAGGTACAAACTGCCACCGACACCACTTAGTGAGAAGAGACGGATGTTGTGGAAGTGGCCTGCTACCACATAAGCACCTTTGTCTTTTGTTTCTTAGCTGTGGCATGAACTCCTTGATCTCAATCACATCTCTCAATTTTACCATTGAATGAGACAGGCCACTGAAACACTGATAAGTTCAATTGAACAGAAAGGACCTTGCTACTGAGTATTCTCAAGATAGAGAGCTGGAAGGGGGTTTACAACTTCTGAGTCAAAATGCTCAGAACTATTTAAACACTTAAGCAGCAGCCAACTTCTGAATTAAGAACAACTAAGGATAATGCCAAAACCTTCTGTGTGATGAACAACAGATCTCTTACTTAGTAAATGTGCAACTTCACAGATCACCATAAATGGGGATGGCAAAAAAATGAGAAGCTGCAACAGCTCCTATCTGCTGTTTAGCAGTTACCTAGAACTGTTTAGAAGTTAAGGCCTAAAAACAGATTTTTAAACTGAAAAATTGCAGTATGCGGCTAGACAGATCCATGTGTATCTGTACAGGAAGATAATGCAGTTTGATAGCAAAGAAGTACACATAAATGCCTTAAAGCTGTGAGCAGTATATGTTAAATTACTGTGCTGTCACTTTAGTGCAAACTATATAGTCCTGAATTAAAAGGTTAATGTTTAGTATTAAACCAACCCTCTAATACAAACTTGAAAGCCACTTGTATACTAGCACTGAAAGAAACCTTTTCAAAAGGCTTTCTGTTCTGTTGAGTTAGAGGGTCAAATCACAGCTGAAAATATAAATGCGATCCATTCATAAGTATTCAGCAGAGCAGTGCAATGATGTTGTATTCTAACACTAACCCACAGTTAGCTGAGGAAAAAACATCCCCTTTTGTCAAATTAAGTTTTCTGTCTCTGTCCCAATTAATCCAACTTTAGTGGGAGCAAGAAACTCTACAGCAATACTACACGATGACTTTGACTTTACAGTGTCTGCAGCACTTCTCAAGCATGAAACCAGTTTTGAACTTTCTTGGTAAAATTGTTGTGCCTGCACATACTTCCTAAAACTGATCTCTCAGGAGAAGAAACAGAACTTACTCTGTTATTGAAATATCTTATTCTGGCTGATAACATACTATCTAGACTTCAACAACATTATCTGATATGCTTGAAGACTAAATGCTTTTGGAAAATATATTGCTTTATCTGCATCCTACCAGGACACTGTCCCTCTGAACCTTTTGCAAAAGAAGCCCGCAAAAAAACTCCTAAAGAACATAACCACAAAAAGCTTTCTTCTCCCTTGGTATCCTGGAAAGATATTGCAGAAACTATTGGAATTCATAGTACAAACTAGGATGCAACAATAATAATGGAAGGCAAAGGCATATCATATGGCTCAGTGAAGAGCTACACAAAGCAAAACCAGAGTTAATGCAGAGTATACAAAGCTTAGAAGCAGTGTTTTATAATTTTCTAAGTCAGCTTGTAGCATTTTACAGCAACCATTAATACCATGTGCCATATACACACCTGGAGTTTTTCCTACAAGGATTATAAATGGCGATTTCAAAACAGAAAGCAGAACTGCTCCTTTACCAACTACAGAAGTAAAGCTAATGTAAATATTAGGATACACTGCCCTTTAAAATCATGTGCATCTATGAGCAATTCAGCTGGTACTTCCACTGCAACTGTTTGTGGCTCAGGACAAGAAGCTCAGTCAACATCTTATTTCTCCTGCTTAGTAGCCCAGAGATGGGCATCACTACCACAGACAAGGAAGAGGCAAATATATACAACTGAACTTTACAGTTAGAAGCTCGAGTATTTACTAGCCCAGCAGGTGTCAGAGCAGACAGCAGAAAAAGATATTAAAAATACAATTGCACATGAAATATTAATATGTCTTAATACTAATAATTAATAAGAAAAGCCATGAGCAATCAGCTGAGCCATTCGCTTCAGTATTAGTTCCAACTATTAGAGAACAGAACTGTCCCAAAGACAGCAGCTCCTTGAGGCAACCACACCATCTATACTAGTCTGAGTTCCTACAGAACTGTAGATGTCCTAGGCTATGTAAAATGTTCTCAAAGTGTGTTTTGATGCATATCATGATTAACATTTATATTTATCAGCCTGCTGGTATTTCCTCTACATCATAAAATTGGACTGAAGAGCACCTTGTTACCTCTAATACAGAAGATACTCAACTTTCTACCCCCTCTGTCACTAACTCACACTTCAGGCACAATCAGGCCTCTATCAGTCTCTAAAGACTGAGGTGTCAAACCCATAATTTTTTAGAGACAAGAATACATAAAGATTATGTGCACTTCTAGTTGCAAAAGCTAGTATCAACATAGAGTCAGGTTAATATATACAGTGAGCAAACAAATCACTGGTTTATATCCAGCAAAAAGAGTAATGTTATTAACACAGCAGATGCTTATTACAGATGAGATGTACAAATAAGCTAGAATATAGGTTGAAAACACAGTGCAAGAAGTGATTAAAAGTAATGAGAACAAAACACCAGAGCCTGTTTATTCAAAGCAGTTTTCTACACAAGCCTTCAGACAAGACAGACACCCAAACTGTATTTCCACACCCCCCCGCTGGTGTTAAAAGGCATGGAATCAAAGTGGTGTGAACACTTAACAGGAAATCCAAGAAGATGATGAAACATTGAAACTAAAAGCAGCATCAAAACAACCTCTCAGGAGAAACAGGGTGAGGTGGAGCAAGAAAAGTGACTCCCTCATAATTGCACCTATTTAAATTGTGCTTCTTTAAGGTACAAGTTTACCAGAGAGGAAAAAAATACATTATTCTTCCAATGAATTTAAAAGTTTCATTTTAATATTTGCACTCATTTTTGTAAGCAAGGCTCTTTTTCTGTGTGTAGGGCCCTCACACAAGGAGAGACAACGAGAAACAGCAAAACTGTACACAGACAAATCTACATGGACAGAAGAGGCCAGGCTTCAGCTTTTATACTTGCTTTCTCTAAACTGACAGATGCAAGATACATATTCTAGAAGATATATATAATAGCTATGTAATATACCAGAATTAACATATAATAAGAAATCCTCCTTCCTGAAATACACTGTGCTCTTAACTATTCACATAATAAGTGCAAGTTCTCCTAAACAAAATACATCCTCTTTTTCTACAAGGTAAGTTTTGCTGTTGTTTTCATGGTTAAAAAGTCATGAAAAGATCCACTACAAACACACAAGTACCACAAGACAGAAACTAATAATTAAAAAAAGAAATCATTAAGAAAAATGTACACTGCTATGGCAAAATACTGTGGGGAATTACTTGATCATTAATGCATAAATCACTCCTGAAGTGCATCTCAGAAATGAACAAATGCAACTTGGAATATACACTGGTTTTCAGTAACTTTAACAGTTAAAAATCACATACATACACATGTTAAATAACCAAAGGGCGGATCCATCTTATTCTCTCCTTCAGTTCTTACCTTTGCCTAGGAACTATGAAAAGTGCTCGTACGAGTTTTCTTCTGTTGGCTTTTGTATTCATATTCATGCAAAAATCCATTGCTGCCTGTAAAGAGGAAAGTCAATGGAACACTTCACCTTTACTGCCATGTGTTTTTATTTAAAGTAATACAGCATGCTTTCCAGAAGCATCTTTACGGAGCTATTCCTGTTACATGCAGCTGCTTTATGAACAGCCGTAAAGAAAAGTCTTCCTTTTTGTCTAGAACTGACATAGCTGCAAAACAAATCCAGTTGATTCTTTGGATCAACACAAGGAAGAAAACAGCTTTAGGCAGACGGGGAGTAATTTGTCAGAGAGGAATAGGAGGAAAATAGGAAAAAGGCAGGTCTATTTCTAAACCAAACTAACATATAAGAAAACAGGCAGACAAAATCAGTATCATGGTGTTTTGGCAATTACTGATTAAGTGAGGGGAAAAAAGGTTTCCTCCAAAGTAATTACTTTAAATATAGTTCAGCTCCTGACAGACCCAAAAGCTTCAAGTCTTTGCTTCCAATCTATTTGATCTAGCATTATCTTTAAGAGTGGAGAAAAACAAAAACTATACCTTGTCTATGAGATCTCTGTTGACACAGTTTGGAAGCTGCTGAAGGAAAGCATCTACTATAAGTTTTAAATGAGATCCAGTACTGGCTTCTTCATCCTCTTGTTCTAACAGAGTGAAATAAACAAGCAGCATACATCTTTAAGCTATGAAATATTGCAATTTATGATCATATCACCCAAACATTTGTAATGTTTAGCTGTTAAATATTTATTCACAGATTCAAACATATATAGAGAGATAATATATAAAGATGAATATAAAATATCTTTTTTAATGAAGGAAAACCCCCCATTTATTGCTTTTACTAACAAAAGTCAAAATTAAACTTGTCTTCCTATTCATGAAGTTCCCTGCCTTCCACTTTATACTGCCAGGTGCAACAGTGAATCTGTATCCCTAGAAAACGATGGTAATTTCTTTAGATGATAGGATGATCACAAGAAGGCCCAAACACAGAAAACAAACAAAACCACCTTAATGTAACTGTAGACTCTACATTTCCTGTATGTTTGTCCTATAGGAGAAACAGGATTTTTGACCAAAAGCATCCATTAAGGCTATTCCTTCATCCAGTATGTTCTTGACATCTTTTCACTTTAGGCTGTAAAAGCTAGAGGCCAACTCAATTCCTTCAGCAGTGCTGAAACCAGAGCCTAGAACCATAAAGCAACAAAGATGGAGGGCTGATCATGCAGCAGCTGCAAGACAAGTAGTGACTTGTTTTTCAAGCAGGTGCTTCTGTGGAATTTGCAACACAGGAAGCAGCAACAGTGACCTGTGGCTACTGCTTGAGTCCCTAACACTACTCAAGTAGAAGACCGTAGGACAACTCTACCACTGGAATTCAGCTTTTCTGACATCTGCTCTGAAGACCTCACCAGATGATTCCCCCTATGGTTATCCTCTAATTGCAAAATTTGTGGTACTCTTACAAAACTCTTCCAGATTTTAGTAAGTCCTAGAGAAGAGTTTAGTTTCCACTACAGCACAACACAAGCCAAAACAACAAGCTGCAACACAAACACTTGGGAAAAAAATCTTCCTTGCCCAAAGCAACACAAAAGAACACTGGCTTCCTGAAAAAGGAACATGATGAAGCTTGGTTTTCTTTCAGGTTGAGGAATTTCAGCAGTAACAGGAATACCCAGGAAAGTATTCCTGTGCTGGAAATCACATCCAAGTAACCAACAAAATACCCAACACCTGGTAAATTCACTATGTCTTTAAAGGCTACATGGTAAGATAAACCAGCATGAAGACTCAAGTTAATTTTTCAAGTTGCTGAAAGGGAAAGAGATTACTACTATAAGGGAAAAAGATGTTACATTGTAGGACCATATTTTTTTCTTGTTTTTGGAAACTGTTACAGGCAGGGGTAGAACTTGGAGAAATGCCAAAATCTGCTTCAAGGAACACTGCAAGCTACCCAGTCTTGAAGGTGCTAGAGATTAAAGCAGATGGCATCACTTCCTCCTCCTCTCTGACTAGAAGTCAGAAGAACAAGAGAAGTGTTCACTAAGAAAGGAGAGGGGGGAAAAAAGGAAGCTGCTCAGATGCTCAACAAGAGGACCATGAAGTTTTAAATGCTTAATGGAACTTCAACTCTCTCATCACCCATATACTCAGACTTCACTAGGATGCATACAATAGCTCAAACAAGACAATTTTTAGTAGCAAATCTCATTTTAATGCATTCTTCCATTTAGGTATTTACAGCCACACCTTCCTCTTTGTCTCTCATGTTCTTTTATCTTCCCCTTTTTCCTTTACACCAGTTAGTTGTCTCACCTCAATCTTCTATTCAAACTGACTCACGGTTCTGGAAATCAATTTAAAGAAATCTTTGACATTCCAGTCACTATTCAAGGCAATCTTTTAAGAGTCCCTGTTATCACACTGAATTTCAACAGTTCCCATATGTATCTCCCCTTTCATTGGTCCTCTCCTTCACTGAGGGCTGTAAGATACTCTCACACTGTATTTCTTTCTCATTGCAGCATGTGGATCCTTTCTAAGTGGAAAGGCTCTTTCCTTTTAGTACCTGAAGCAGGTCTGGGACTTAAGACAGAGTTTTACAGTGACAGGAAATGAAACAGCTGGGGATTCCAAGTATGCAATTCATGTGAAAAAAACCAGCTAATTTCTTGCTTTCACTTTGATCCTCTTGAATTTCAGTGTTCCAGTAGCAGCACATTTTAAAACTGCATTACCTCTTTTAAAAATTCACTGCAAGTAGTAATGTACAACCATTACTTAGACTATTTGTAATGGTCTTGGTCTATCTGGGTACAGATCAAGCCATGCAGCATAATCACTGTAGACAGTGAAAGAAAAATTACCTTTTCTTTTTAAACACCTTCATATTTACCAGAAATGAATGCAATGCTGCAGTTTCCAGAGAGCAGAACTGAGGAACCATCAGAAGATGCTAAAGACTTACTGAAGTAATTCTCCTGGAATGATTGGTGCCAAACAATCTTCTGCTTCACCAAAACTAGTTGTTTGCCTTCCTCCCTCCCTACACACATACCTTCTGAGAGAGCCCTGTCTCCTTTCATGTCAACATCATCTTTTCAATTTACTAAACTATAACCCTGCAGAGGGCTTTCTCCTGGAAACCCCACTCTGCCTGAAAGGTTCAGTCTACTTTGTATAGTGTCACCCAGGCAATGGAAACAAGGCAAATGCTTTTGTAATGTCTGAAGCTATTCCTTTGTGAGACAAGGTTCTGAAATGAATTTGATCATAGAGGAGCCCTCATATCCTGATGGTACAAACTAAAACTGTGAGCAAATAGTTGGGTGGATCCCCCTCTCTGCACAACACTTGACATAAGCATAGTGTTAAACATCTTGTTGAATAAAAGCCTAAGGAATGTATTCAGAATCTAGTCTCACAAGTCAAAAAAAGATTTCTTTGTTAATAACTTCAGATCTGCTTATAAATTCCTGCTCTTCTGGTAGGAACTCTGCTAGCTCTTTAAACAGTGTAGCAAAGTTAACAGGGTTGTCTTCATACTCACTTCTACACATCACTTCTGCTGCTGACAAACCTTACAAAAACAGGCACTAGGTACGTGTTAACATCAGAGGACTCCTGCTCCCGGTACCCTTGATGGCTTCCACCCTGGCCATTCCTTACTTAACATCTTTGTCTCCATTCACACAGCTTCATGTTTAACATTTTATCTTCTCTTTCAAAAACAACCTCAAAACTCACTTCTTTCAGCATGTTTGCGGGGACTATTTGCAGCTCCGGTGCTATCTGCTCCCTTTCTCTTCCCTGAGCATATTGAAAATAAGAAAATTAAGATTCACTCAAAGTTAACACAATAGAGAAACAAAATAAATTACCTTAATTCCTAGTAAACAAACCTCTTCAACTAAGTGCATCATGTAAATTTTTCCTTTTATATGGCATACCTTAAACTTAGCTGATTATAGTCTCTGACCTTTAAGAAGTAAGTGTAGGCACAAGCACTGCAGTGCTGTGACAGATGCTACACCAGTGGAGACCTGCTTTGAAAACACACATGTTGGAAAACTGTCTTGCCTCCCTCATACTGAGCTTGTTCAGCCTGGAAAGCAGAAGGCTCCAGGGAAACCTCAGAGCCACTTCCAGTGCTGAAAGGGACTGACAAGAAATACAGAGAAGGACTTTTGACAAGGGCCTGTAGGAACAGGAAAAGGGGGTATGGCTTTAAACTGAGAGGGGAGATCTAGTTGAGGTATCAGGAAGAAATTCTTTTACTGTGAGGGTGGTGAGGCACTGGCACAAGGATGGGTGCCCCATCCCCGGAAGTGTTCAAGGTCAGGGTGGACAGAGCTTGGAACAACCTGCTCTAGTGGAAGGTGACCCTGCCGGGGGCTGGAACTGTGTGAGCATTAAGGTTCCTTCCAACCAAATCAGTCTGGGATTCTATGATTCTATATTTGGACAGGGAGAAAAGACTGAACTGACAGAAGGTGATGCAGAAGTTACAAGAGATATACAGTACCTACTATATGACTAGATTGTCTACCCTATTTATCATATTTCCTCATCTATAATTTACTTACTCCTTCTGCTAATGAAATCCACACCACCAAATTATCACAATACCCAAAACAACTTTTCTTCATCTTGGACCTTGTGTCATGTACGGTGGGTCTCTGAGCAACCTGATCTAGTTGAAGGTGTCCCTCATTGCAGGGGGGTTGGACTAGATGAGCTTTAAAAGCCCCTTCCAACTCAAACCATCCTGATTCTATGATCTAAGTTCCTGCTATACCTCATGCATCCTTCCTTTCTACACTCAGGGCCCATGTCAACTCAGGAATCCTCTGGTTTATGTCTCTATGTGTGCAATGCAGTGGTTTCATTCTTCACTAGCTCTGCACAAACATTACTAACTTACCTCAAGTACAGATGCACTAAAAATTCAGTATATATGAAGAGAAGTTAAAGCTGTATTTTGTAGCTAAGGACACCCAGTTTTCCTAATTTCAAACCTAAGGGAATTTTACTTAAGAAAAAGGCTGGGAAAAAAGACATCTTCCAGTTCATTAGATGGAAACCCATCACAGAACTTGAAACAGCATCTAAATTAAGATTTTTTGTTAATTAAGTATACCTGGGGCTGCTAACGAGGGGTGTTCAGAATTACACACACTACAAAACAATCATTGTGTTTTGTTGTATGTTTCAAGTAAAGTAATACTCACATTCTAACTTGCAGCCTCGTTTTCCACAGAACAAGGATTTACCAATTATATCTATTTTAGTTTCCCTCATTCATTTCTGAAGCTACCTGCCAGTATCAAAGCAATTTTGTAGGGTATGGAATTCCCGAAGACACTAAGTTTTCACCTGTCTCACAAAAAAATAAACTCATGAGCAAAGACAACTAGGAAGCAGCAAGAAGAAGCCTACAGGCTGAAACAAATGATTTCACCTTCACAAGCTAGAGAGTAAAAGGCTTTCATAAATGGATGGCTGTTTAGTGAGAAAAAATAAACCCTATTCTGACATATTTTAGATTAACCTTTCAGATAAGAACATGTTTAATGCTTAGTCAACAGCTCATTTAAAACCAGAAACTAGTACTGATCATTGTTAATTTATGATGATGAAACCTCCTACAATCAAGAGCATAACCATCAATTCCCTCTGAGCTACTTAAGCTGGTACTGCCTCCCAGAGAAACTGGACCTTCTATATCTCATCTCATCTCCTGTTATTCCTTCCTCACTTCTACAGGATCTCGCTTTCATGTTATTTGTCTTTATATTCAGAATAATCTTCATCCTCCTATCATGACAATAATCCCTTTCAAAAAAAAAAAAAATTAAGAAATACCCACATTCCTTTAGATGTGTATTGCCAAACTGTTTTGGCCTATCTAGCAGGCTGTGAGCAGCCCAGAATGAGCTGCTCTTTTTCCCTTTGATTCCAAGGCAACATCTAGGTGTACCACCCTTACAGACAGCTGGAACCAAACTCTTCACTGGTTTTCTCAAGATCTCTGACCAGAGGATAACAGCTCACTAAAGGTGAACATCCTGCAATTAAAACTTAAAATCTTACTCAGCTGAATGAGTTGATGGCTACTCAAAGAAGAAAATGTATAAATAGAACGGAAAATTCATCCAAAGAGGACATAGCTTTTTCCAATCTGTCTGGGTAAACAAAGAAAAGACCTAAGGAAATATGTGACAGCATTATCCTAACAGTTTTCCTTTCAGGAGGAGTCTGAAACAGTCTGACTCCAGAGATGTCTCTTTTTTGAATTTGTGAGGTGGCACAGACCAGCACAGTTCCAAGATCAAGTTCAGCTCAACTAACTTCTAGTATACATGTCACCCAATTTGAAGATTCATATGCCCTAACCAATCCCTGTTGTCATCTGAGAGAGACTGGAACACTGAGGATTTGTTCAAGCTACTCGATGCTCAGACCCACAGATCCATGCATCAGCTTGGTTCACTGAACCCATGTTTTGAACACCAATATACAGTCTTTGCCAGGGCCTGAGTTTCTTTGCTGTGATATGAATGCCACAGCTTGAAGTTCTGGTTAAAGCTTCTCAGCTTTTAAAGCACAATGCTGTTTCAAGCAATAGGACTGTTCTCACCAACGAGGAGGGGGGTGGTAGGGAATGTGATGTGTAAGAGCAGCCTTAGCTGCAGGGACCACAAAATGGTGGAGGTTTTGATGCTTAGGGCAGTGAGGAAGGCATACAGCAAGCTCACCACCCCAAGACTTCAGGAGAGCAGACTTTGGCCTCTTCAGGGGTCTGCCTGCTAGAGGACCAGGGAATAAAGCCCTGGAGGAAAGAAGGGCCCAAAAACACTGGATAATATTCAAGGATCATCTCCTCCAAGCTCAGGAGTGATACATCCTAACAAAGTCAGGCAAAAATGCCAGGAGGCCTGCATGGATGAACAAGGAGCTCCTGGACAAACTCCACAGAAGGAAGCCTACAGGAGGTGGAAGTAAGGACAAGTAGCCTGGGAGGAATACAGAGAAATTGTCTGATCCCTGACACCCAGGGATCCAGTCAGGAAAGCTCAAGCCCTGACAGAATTAGATATGTCTAGGAACATCAAGGGCAACAAGAAAAGCTTCTATAGGCATGTCAGTGATAAAAGGAAGACTAAGGCAGCTTCTCCAGAAGGGAACAGGAGACCTGGATACCCAGGACATATATAAAGCTGAGGCACTCAACAACCTTTTTGCCATGGCCTTCACCAGCAAATGCTCCAGCCACACCACTCTCATCACAGAAGGCAAGGGCAGGGACTGGCAGAATGAAAAACCACCCACTGTAGGAGAAGATCAAGTTGAAGACCATCTAAGGAACCTGAATGAGCACAAGGCCACGGAACCTGATGAGATGCATTCCCGGGCCCTGAGAGAACAGGCAGATGAAGTGGCTAAGCTGCTGAACATTATGTTTGAGAAGTCATAGTAGTCTGGTGAAGTTTCCCTGCTGGAAAAGGGGAAACATAACCCATTTTTAAAAAGGGGAAAAAAGAAAAACCAGGGAAACTACACACCAGTGAGTCTCACTTCAATCCCCAACAATATCATGGGACAGATCTTCCTGGAAACTATGCTAAGGTGCTTGGAAAATAGGGAGGTGGTTGGTGACAGTCAACATGGCTTTACCAAGGACAAGCCATGTCTGACAAATCTGGTGGCTTTCTACGATGAGGTTATGGAGGAAGAACAACTGACATCATCTACCTGGACTTGTGCAAAGCATCTGACGCTGTTGCACACAACATCCTTATCTCTAAACTGGAGAGACATGGATTTGACGGATGGACCACTGTGGAATAAAGAACTGACTACAACTTAAAGAGTTGTGGTCAATGCCTTAATGTCCATGTGGAGACCAGTGACAAATGGTGAAAACCATTCTATGATTATATTAGGAATTCCCTAGATCAGGAAGTATTTTCAGTTTTAAACCACAGAATCTCCAGCCAGTGGACTTCAGATGTGATTTTTTCCCCCATGTTCTAGACAGAACAAGTTTCTTGCTTCAGAAATGAAAGAAAAGAATCTGCATTGGTCCTTGGAAATGAAAAGAAGTAAAACCATTGTGGTTTACAAACTGGGTTCAAAGACACGGCCTCACGTGCTCCTCTGAATTTGGCTTTTAATACCTGATGTTGCTTTTCCCACTATTCATTACCACTAAAAGAAATACTTTCTGGTTCCCCTGGTAAAATTAACACAGCCAGAGTTCCACAGGTTCCATTTGCAGCCCTTTATGCACAATTAGAGGTTAGAATTCTCAAATCCTGCTATGTAAAGCCATAACAAGACAGAAAGGCAGAGCTGAATCTTGCAATTCAAGTTTAAAACAGAAAGCATTTTATTAATACCCAAAGCACATTTGATGATAAAATCATTTATGCACTGAAGTCTACATTCTTCTTTCTAGTGACTTTTCAGACCACTGCCTTCACATTTGATTATCTTTAAAAGCTAAAGGAATCGGTAACTGTCATTACATAAACCTCTATAAAATACTTTTCAGTTGTTTCTGAACATCTTATTACAAATGTTGTTTTGACCACAGTCCTAACAGCTTCTAGCTACTAGTTTCATAAATAAATCATTCTTCTTCCTGAAGTTAATCTACTGACTAAAAAACATCAAAAAAGCACCCCAAAACAGACAAGTAATTCCTAAAGCCAATTCTTTTTACCTTGCTCATCAAGAAGCTTTTTTGTAAGATCTTCTGCCTCATCTCCACAGTCTAACTCCAGGGCATCATCATTAATATCCAGGTTCTCCAGCTCCAACTCCAAATCGTCACTTCCAGGTGCTTCCTTATTATCTTTGGCATCTTTTGAATCTATTTAAAAGTTAAGTAGAAATATTAAATTATTAAATACATGCAGGCATCATTAGAATACAGGAAGACTCATGTTGCTAAACCTGTGTCACTTTACTGTTTTGGTCTTGTTAAAAGGAATCAGGCAAAGAATATCTACTTCTTGAGACTAGAATGTGTCATCTGTTAGGTCTCAGTGGTTTGAGATCCTTTATGTAGCTTTACTCCAATGCCTGAAAACTGCAAACATTTACCTACATTAAGGTCTGTTAAGGATTGCCAACAGTTCTTAGTGCTTTGGTTTGGTCTGAACTATACCTGGTACATCTTCAATCGATGACATGCACAATGGCACAAGATATTCGGAAATGTAGCAATTTAAGTCCAGAAGTGCTTAAAATGGATAGCCAGGCCATCACATGGGAAGTGCAAGCAAAAAGAATTTGCATACTGGCAAGGTCAGACAGAAAACCAGTAACCTCCAAAAAACAAACATTATTCAAAAATAGCCATTTTCAAAGATAAAACCCCTAAGTTAATGTTTGCACTGCATATTCTTCATAGCTCAACTGAAAACAAAATTAAGCAAAGCAAACAAAGCTTTTACTTTGTTCCAGACTAAGAAAAAAAGGCAAAAAACAGAATAGGAAGAAGATACTGATTAAAATGTGTTACATAGAAAGTCAAATAAAAAAAATCATATTTTCCTTGAAAACAAATCATCTGTGCCTCTCTAGATGAAGACTCAGAAAGAATAGCTAATGTTTTCCTTGGACTACAACACTGGTCCAACATAGAGCTTTTTTTCAGGAGATTATCATTCTGTTACTCTTTCAGGCCTCCTTCAAACCTCATTTGCAGACTATGCCTCATTAAGAAATAGCATTTTCAAGGCAAATAACCTTATTAAGACATTTAAATTTTTCAAACAAAAATAGGACAACTTCTAAGCAGTGCACACATCATACGGAAGCAAGCAGTGGACTCACAAAGCAGGCAACCTGGCTAGAATCAGAGACTAAATTAGTCTGGAATGGACACTGATGAGGTCTCCAGTCTTTTGCTCAAAGTGGATAAGCAAAGCATTCACACCAAATTCTCAGGTATTATTTTTGCAATTGTCTTGAAAAATCTGTTCAAACAGATATTCCAGCCTCCCTGGGCCAATATCCCTCATTATCCTCACAGGGAAATTTCAGAGTTTAGAGAGCAGAAAGAAGGCCACAAGTTCTAAAGCTTAAATTCCATTCATACTCAACACTGGTTTACCGCACATGTATTACAAAATCATGTAGCCTGTGTCTTCATTGGCACTTCCTCAATGACAAAACACTGCTCTGATGCAAATATGCACCTTCTGTTACACTTTGAGCCAGAGATGGCGAACGTCATTTTTATCCTACTGTAACTGAAGTCTACCAGTGCCTGGTTGTGAACCTGTGTCCAAAGTGAGGAACCTTCCAGACCTTTAAACCTACTGGAACTTTATACTGAGACACAGTTAGCTATCATTAACTGTTTAGTGGAAAACAGAGAATGAACACTAACATCTTGCAAAGATGATAAGATTTTAGGTTTCGCACAGCAAAGGTAATATTTACTTACACGGGTTAATCTCCAATTATTTTAAACTTCAAATTCTATCAGTATTAAAATGCACTGACTTTTTGTCTTCCTTAAACTAGCTGTAACCACTGACAATGCACCCTGTACTGAAAGCATCAGAAGATAAAGTCTGAAATACCATACAAATGCCATAATTCCTAAAGCAGGTTATATCCCAGATATAATACCTACCCTACAGTTTCTTCCCTAAAAATTCCTCCAAACTGGTGTACTTGCTCACCACAAATTATTTCATTAGAAACTCATTACTTCCATCAAATTTGCATATCTGTTAGACAAGACATCTTTAATAGTCATTGAAGCATTCTACCTCTTGATTCATCTTTGCCAGACTCCTTGTTCTGGGAACATTTTTCATTATCCTTAAACAAAATTGCTGGTACAAAAGCCTTTAAGTCGATTAGATTCTCATAGAAGTTTCTGGCATCTTCATCTTCCCAGATACCCCCCTCCAAGTCATATTCTCCAGGCTTTCCTGGTGTGAAAATATCAATGCCAGGTCCGTGTTCTGCAAAAACAGTGAAACCACAAGAAAGTTACTTACACAAATTTCTGATCTTCTAAAGGGAGGCACCTTTGAAGATTAAAACCAAAATGCTTTTAAAAACATTTCTTACCATCGTTTCAACTGAGATGTTGCAATTGTACTTTAAAATGCTTTTAACTACCCAATTGTAATATTAGATGCATCAGTATGTTATCCTATAATTGCAAATTTTACATTGATAGAAAAGACAGTATCAGATTAAAAGTCAAATCAAGTCAGTCAAGTGAAATCAAGCAGCACATTATGTGGTTTTAAAAAGAAAAGCTGTACCACACTTTAACCACATTAACATAGAAAGTAATCACTGAGTATGATGAACTGTACCCCATGGTACTGCAAGAACAGATGTTTAAAAATAATCGTTTCAAATTTAGAGGCATTCAGGAAGTAGATTTTTTTTAAGCTCAAGATCACTTCAGACAAAAGGTGCACTCAACAACATCTCTGAATCCAAGATTTGAGATTTACAGCATTCAACAACTGCCAGTTAAAAGCTGCACTTCTCAGGAGGTCAGAGAGCCACCTAGTGACATACCTTGCTTAACAATATGTTCCTGCTCATAATAACATTATGACCCAAAATATACTTCAAACCCATTTTTGAAAAATATCAGAATTTAAAACTGTAACATACACAGTCCTTTAAGTATTTAAAAGTGCATTAAACGGAAATTATTAGGTCAAAATAATTTTCCATTTATTCCTATATTATGTGAAACAAATCTAAAGGGATATTACTGAAGTTACCGTATAACTACATGGCATATACAATAGTTATGGTTATGTGTTAGGTTTAATTATTTTAATTAAAATAATGTAATATTCGTTCATTGTCATCCTTAGAAGGGAAAGCCTAACTAAAATCAAATCAATGGAAAGAACACATCAGTAAGAAGGTTTGGTCGGCTTTCCCACCACATCCAAGCCAAGCCCAGCTTTCCCTTTATTTCCTTTAGAAGATGGCTTACCCTCAGGTGCTGGTTTCTCTTGGGGAAGGTCAGGCATATTTTCATCCAAAAGATCAGCCAGAGATTGAGAATTTGCCAACAGCTTCTGATATGACATTGCAAATTCCTCATATTGCTTGTGCCGATCTTCACTCAGCTCTCCTTTGGAGTGAAGGATGCGCCTATAAAATCAAGTGACAGTAAAGCAACCTTTCTTAAAATCAACTTGAGCTATGCTGAACTACTATCAATTTCTGTGGGCAGAGCTGACCTCTCTTCAGCAGAATTCTAGTTTAGACCACAGTAGCAAAAACTGGAGCAACACAACTTTTTCTTCCAAATGACCATATTGAAGTACTGACTTCAGTACCATTGAGTTCAGTGGTTACAGAAGCTTTAACTTCAGTGTCCCAACAAGAAAAGGTATGATTATCCTGTAATAGTTCTGCACTATGAAAAGACTTGTAGTAAATTAAAACATTCAACTTAGATGAAAGCTGGATAAAAGTTGCTTTACATCTGTAACAACACATTTCCATCATGTTCAAATGACTCAATGGGCAATCACTGTCAGAGGCTCAGACAAGCTGTATGGTAAACGCAGCCTGTTCATTTCCCAACAAACCAAGTTATTTCAAGGCTACCAGTCCAAATGAAGAGCAGTTCGGAGTGTTTTTCCACCTGCTCTATGTTTTCTTTTATGAAAACATCCATACTTATTTTCCAAATCCAAAGATTTTGCCTTCCACAGAAGACTGATTAAAGACTGTCATCCTTGATTTCGGGGTAACTAAGAATAAGCTGATTGCCCAGTACCAATGTTCCAGTTTGTCCTCATCTTTGGCTCCTACTACTGCAAAAATACAAACAAGCTCAGATCAAACATGGGTTTTCAAAACAGAAAGCTTTTCAAAGGACAGAATGAGCTTGCCTAGCAAGATTCCAATGTGTTTTACAGTAGCTCGAATAATGCTGGCAACATTGGACTAACCAGATGTAACCACTGACAATGCACTGAGATGAAAGCATGAGAAGTTTGAAATAGGGTACAAATGTCCTAATTCCTAAAGGAGATTGTATCATTACATTACCTTTAGGCTTTCATTAAGCAGTAAGCATACTATCATGTTCTTGCCAAAAAACCCAAATGTTTTATGGTATAAAACTTCCAGACTAGTTTAAGCAATGTGAGTTGAAGGATATCAATCTTGGCTTTTACCAGTTGCAGGTTGACTATAAAACAGAAGTCATTTTCATACACAACACATTCACAGAGCAAGCAACAAAATCCCTTGTATCTGCTCAGAACCAAAACTTGGCACATGTGTCTTGCTAGAGGGCAAGAAGGAAAAGTTCTATTTCTTGTCCCTCGCACACCTATATATCACCTGCTCCTGCAAAGAAGAACAAAAAAATTAACAAATCAAATAACCCCTGGTAATTTCTGAAGTGCAGTAGTGTAGTTTGGATTCAGGAAACATGTGAAGTGCCAATTCACAGCCTTTCCATGGATACAGCTATCCACTGCATACTTACTATGAGTTTAAAATATAACAGAAGCCTCAAAGAGGAGCACTGAAGCTGTGCTATTATTAAAAACCAAAACAGCAAGTGCTATAACAGTACAACAGCTTCAGTTCTCAGTTTCAGTTCCCAAAAGGCAGTGTTAACAAATTCAAGGTAGCTAAGGCATCCTGAACAGCTTTTAAAAGCACAATTGCTTTTAATACAATTAAAAGTACAGCACACAGTACTTATTACTGCATGTCTCTTCAGAACGTCATGCAGTGCCACAATGCAAGCTCAGCAGATTTGAAAAACATCCTTTAGACCAAAGCAGATTCTTTACATATCTAACACCCATTTTTGAAAACTTCCAGCAGAATTTTGGAAACAAATGGCTCCTTCCAGTGACAGAGCCTGTACAGAGTTGCTGTGCCCTCAGCTGTGTAACAAAAAAGATCACCAGGCTCTGCTGTCAAAGCATAACTCAAGGTACCTCTAATTATCCACTTGCAGAAACTCTTGTCTAATAACGCTTTCATTCTACCTATATAATACAGATAACACAGTATTAAAGCACTGCTGAGGATAAAATCGTATCACAGAATCCAAGACTGGTTTGGGTTGGAGGGGACCTTAAAGCTTATCTAGTTCCAACCCCCTGCCATGGGCAGGGACACCTTCCACTAGAGCAGGTTGCTTCAAGCCCATGTGTCCAACCTGGCCTTGAACACTGCCAGGGATGGGGCAGCCACAGCTTCTCTGGGCACCCTGTGCCAGTGTCTCACCCTCCCTTAGAGTTAGCATATTAATTTGCAACTCAACCAACAAACCTGCACAATTTGCGTTATTTTACACTTTCCTGACACAGATAAACTCAAGAGTTATTTACCTGACAAAATATCATAACCTAAATATATGCAATTGTTGATGCACAGGAAGGAACAGTTCTTTCATTGTTCACTTCATTGATGGCTTGGCCTCACAAGCCAAGATTTGGGAAGGGCTTTACCCACATTTACTACACAGTGGGCATAAAAGCTGTGGCTATCAGCAAAGTAGATTAGGTTTCAAATATACAGAGGACTGTTTTTCCCAATACTATTATTGCTTTTTTTTAAGAAAAAAAAACCAAACCAACCACCTCAAACAAGCAAAAACTAACACCCAAAAGAAACAAAAAGCAACCAACCAACCACACAATCACAGTTTAGGAGTATTACTATAGCATTCACAGACTTACTAGGCAAGTTTCTGCCCTGCACTTCCATAGATGCAATGCCAGTATCTGTTACAGACATGTTGTAAGCAAATAGAATAAGGCATGAAATAGTTTTGATGTCTTGTTTCTTTAACAAAACTCATTCCCCAACTTTTATCAAACAGTTAAACACCTTAAAACACCTTCAGATAAATAACAGGATTATCGTAATTCAGTGATGATACCTCTTCACATTCCTTTCCCAAAACAAAGCTTTACATGCAGTTGATAGGGATAATTCAAATAAGGTCCATGAAGAGGTCTCTACTCTGATCTACTCAAAGCAGTCTCAATGATAAGATCAGACCAGGCTCAGAGCTCTATCCATTTTTATCTAGTATGCATGTAAACATTACCATGTTTTTCCCTCTCCCAGATCACTCACATTCTTTCTTCTTGGTTTCTTAACATTCTTTCCATGTCCTGGAAATATTTTTCACTTTATTGCCTACTATACAAACTTTATAACACTCACTCAATAACATCCCAGCCAGAACCAATATGCCCAGAACCAATCATAATTCTGTATACAAGTGTAAAAGTTATATCCATTAACTTAAAAAAAACCTTCCAACCAAATTACTAAATCACAACAACACACTTTAAAGATTTGTAGAATTAGTAGTAGCTCCCAAATCAGCTGATGGTCCTGTGAAATACAACACTTAACTTGAGGCCAAACAGGACTGCAGAACAACACCTGTCAGCACCATTGGATCCAAGTTCAAAGCCTCGGTTTGGGAACATTAAATGTTAATGTATCCCACACATACATTTGGCTCTGGATTGATGTTCAGCATTTTAGTTGAAACCTGGGCCTACATGTGCAGTAACATGTTCATTTCTATCTATCCGGAATGCTTCCAAAACAATTTAATAATGATCATGTTTCAAGACCAGCAATTGGGTTTAAGCGGGCTCTGATAATGACAACTCAGGATGCTTTAAGGAAAGGGCAAACGATTATACAACAATACCATAATGGTAGAAATTACTCAGATCTCAAAGGTTTGTATACTCATACCCTTCAATATTAGTATTTCATACAGACATTTAAGATGATTTGAATCAAACTGTCTATAAACTCCAATATTTTAATATATGTGAATTTGCCCACACTAAAGTGTAAGGGATACCTAGTTAATCTGACCTCATTTTTCCTCCATACTGGTACACTAGGAAAAAACAAGCCAAAGCCATTGTGGCATATGCTCCGTGTGGGTAGAAAGAGATAAATCAGATCATGCCAACTGGGAAAGGATAGCTCCAGCTGGGGAAGGAGCATCATTCTCAAACTGCTAAGGAAACATCATGAAATTAATAGTTGAAAGAATTAAAGCTAAAGATCAGCCTCCTTTTTCTTTAAAGATATTGAAAGAGTCTGTTTCAGTTTTGCTTTTTAAGTATTCAGAGCAAATTTATAACTTTTTCTTAGATACACTGCAGAATACACTTCTCTTCTACGCACCGTTAACAGCCCGTGTTTGCAAATACTGCAACAAATCTGAGCATTTCATAAATAAACTACTTTTTCCTCCATAAATAAAAAGCAACATTCAAGTGTCACCTGTTTTGTCTTTCAATATTTTGTAGCTCCCTGTGGTCCCTTTTCAGGTGTTTGGTCAAAGATGTAAAGTATTCCTTCAACAAATTCTGGAAGGGCTGTTGTTTCTCTGGGCTAATTATCTCACTAGGAGGAAAGCTCAAGTTAAACTTCTCTGCAACAGTTTTGACTTTCCTTGGTACCAAACCAGCAATGTCATCTCCACAGTGCCGACAAAAGCTGATAACCACAGAAACGTGAGTGTGGGATTCTCGATCAGCATTAATAATGTTTTTAAGCTGCTCATAGATTAAAGACAGACCTTCCTTGTCAGTGAAAATCCCAACTATTGTCAATTCTGCAATGAAACGCAGATCAGTTCTTAACTTGGTAATGTTGGGAGTCTTCTCTTCCTTCCTTGCTTCAAAATGTTTTTTCCAAGCCTGAAGTAATGAAGGAGCAAAATCAGCGTAGCGCTGGTGAAAGAGGGAACACAAGTGCACTGCGCAGTTCACATCTGATATTTTCAGTTTGGCTTCCACAATAGAAGCTACTGCTTCTGCAATGTATTTGCTTAAATTCAGGCTATTAAAGTCATGGGATAAGGAGTCCCTTTGTTGCTCTGTAATGGTTTTGAGCTTCTTAACAAAAGCTGTGTTCTTCTTCAGGCTGGAATCCAGTCTACTGAAGAAGTTCTCCTCAGGGCGGTTGTCTGGTGCACTCTGGTTTTTGCTGCGAAGCTCTTTCCTTGCCTGATGGCGCTCCCAAGCCTCTTGATGGAGCTGATGGGCTTCCTCTTTTTCTCTAAGAGAAATACAAGTTAGTTATTTTCATTACAGAAGCTGATTTCAGGTTAACAGTTCAAAGGAAAAAAGGCTTAGTTGGAAACCTCTCAGTAGTTCTAAACATAATTTCCCCTTAATAGTCTGTTTTTAAATATTAAAAGTTGATCACAGAAACCTAAAGCACCTGCTAAATAAACTCTTTTTTTTTTTTTTTGTTTTTAAAAAAGTAAAATTTATAAAGTATTTTTATGCAGAAAATATNTCAGTAGTTCTAAACATAATTTCCCCTTAATAGTCTGTTTTTAAATATTAAAAGTTGATCACAGAAACCTAAAGCACCTGCTAAATAAACTCTTTTTTTTTTTTTTGCTTGTAACAAAGTAAAATTTATCAAGTATTTCTATGCAGAACATATTAATCCCAACAAACTTTAAGGTATAAACATAAAATTCCATTTACTTCAGACAGAGATGAAGTTCTTGCAGAAGAGAATAACAAGTTTTCTACAGGTTACTGAATTACACAGTGAAGGGAAATCTTTTATTCCCAGACTACTGAAAATCTTAAGTAGGTAAAATACATCTGTACCAGATGGAATTTGGCTATGACATTGCCTGACTCTTAGAAAATGATGTATTTCAAACATAAAAACATCCAGAAATTGGCTTTGCTGGTCTAACGATGCTATCTTCAACACTGTAGTACTTTTTGAGAACACACTAAGAAACAGTTCTTGGTAATAGGGCCCCTCCTAACTAGCCTACAGAGATATCAAAGCCCTGTATTAGAGACTAAAGTAACAGAGGTTAGAGGTGAAAACTCAAAACTATGTGGAAGTCACAAAGCATACTGAGCTAGCTATGTAGAATTTATAATTCTACATACAACTTCCTGTAAGCCAAACAGTTCATCTAATTCTGCCCACAACCCTGACAGCAGGACTACAGCCTTCAGCACAATTAAACCATTAAAAGACAACCTACTTCAGTTGAGCAGCTGCTTCTTCTTGTTTCTTTCTCTCTTCCTCCTCTTGTTTCTTTTTCTCCTCTTCTTCAAGTTTCTTTTTTTCTTCTTCTTCTTTCTTCTTCTGCTCTTCTTCTGCCTTTACTTTGTCCTCTTCTTTTTTCTTCCGCTCCTTGTCTTCCTTTTTTCTTTTATCCTCTTCCAGCTTTTTCTTTTTGTCATCAGGAACCTTTAGAGTCTCCCTCTTCATGCCAACCTTGACATCTTCTTTTGGCTTGTCCCTGGTGCTCACTGGTCGCCTTTCAGTAAATTCTTTTTCTTTGTTATTTAAGGGAGACTCTTTTTCTTCCATATTTGGCGGCTTTTTGCGCTCAGCTGGCATTGTGTTACCCAGGCAAGCCTACAGAAACACAGGAAAAGAAGTACATTTAACTTATTGTTGATACATTACTCTCTTCCACAGCCCATCCATACTCACTTGGTTCTTAACTAAGATAACTCATGAATGTCTGACTTACAAGAATAAAATACAGGTTTCAGGCAAGTTTTCTTGAGCTAAAGAACAGACCTAGAATGTGTAAAAACTAATCATTTTGCCAGTGTTATATTTTCAGCATGAATTGTGATGTAAAAGCACCTGAAGTTTCTAAAACCAGGGGAATACAGATCTTGGAACATGAACAGAATTCCATCTGACAAAACATCCAAGACTGTTGAAAGCACATGCACCTGAACCTCACTGACCTTTCTACACTTCTCCTAAGAATGATCCCACTTTCACTACCTCTACTTCAGATAACAGGATAGCACACATTAGGTGGAACCTCAAGTGGTTTAACCCCCTGCTCAAAGTAGGGTCAGCCATGAGGTCAGAGAAGACTGCTCCAGGCTTGAAAACTGTTCTGGTTTCAGCTGCTTCCTAGTAGCTTTAGTTGTTGGTAATCAGTCCTTACTCAAGTCAAAGACTTTTCAGTCTCTCATGCTCTGACAGTGAGGAAGAGCAGAAGAAGCTGGGAGGCAGCAGAGACAGGACACCTGATCTAAACTAGCCAAAGGGATATTCCACACAATAGGAAGTCATGCTCAGTATAGACACTGGGTAGAGTTGGCCAGAACAGGCTAACCACTGCTTGGGAATGAGTTGGGCATGGGTCAGCAGGTGGCGAGCAATCGTATTGAGCATAACTTGTCTCCCTTGGGTTTTATTCCTGTTTCCTTTTATTACGATTATCTTTTATTTTATTTCCATTAATAAATTGTCCTTATCTTAACCCACAGGTTTTGCCTTCCCCCTCTCCCCAGTTCTTCTCTCCATCCCACTGGGAAGAGGGGGGGGTGAGTGAGCAGCTACCTGGTACTTACTTGCCAGTTGGGGTTAAACCACAGCACAACTGCCAAGGAAGGAGACTGCAGGACCCCTCCAGTCAACCTGCTCCAGTGGCTGACTGTCCTCACTGTGAAAAGGCATCATCCTGATCCCCTCTTTCCTTACGCCTCCCAAGACCTCCCCAGTCACTTCAAATACTCTTCCATACAGCACAAGTAACAACTGGCAGAGCACACTGTGCTAAGATGTATACACAAACCTCCCTGACAGCAGAATGAATGGAAATAACAGCAGATAGGCTGCAATTATCAGGAGTTATCAAAGGCTCCAGTTTATATCTCTTTCTACTCAATCAATGTTTTTCTGGGTACTTGTAGGAGTTAATTTAGCATCTTTGGGGTTTCTAGCCCTCAAAACCATAATTTTATTTGGCTGAGGATATAAAATTACAACACATAGTGACCAACTAAGGTAGAATTGCAGAACAGTTTAGATTGGAAGGAAACTGTGAAGGTTACCTAGTTCAAGCCCTTGCCCAAAGCAGGTCCAGTCAAATCAGGGGTTTGGCTAACTAAGTTCAGAGTATCTCCAAGGACAGAGATGTAACAGCCCCTTCCGTGCCCCTGTTCAAGAATCCCAATAACCACACCGTGAAAAAGCTTTTCCTGATAACATGCCGGAATTTCCTATGTCCTGTCTTGTGTCAGTTTTTTTCCATCCTATCCCTGTATAGCTTTGACAAGAATCTAGCTCCACCTTCTCCATACTCTCCCATTAGGCTTTTGTAGACACTAATAAGACTTCCTATTCTCACAGATTAAGAACCTCAGTTCTCCAAATCTCCTAATGATCTCGGTGGCCCTCCAATGGACTTCTCCAGCACGTCAGTACCTTTCTCAGAAGAGAGAATCCACAACTGGATGTGGTGTCCAGATGTGGGTTTGTAAATTCCAATAGAGGGGAAGACTCACCTTCTCCAACCTGTTGGATAACTCTTGATACTACAGACTAGAATGCAGCTAGCCTTAATGCAAAGGCATTTTGCTGACTCATGCCCAGGATCAGAGAGGGACAGACAGGACTTAAAGAAGCAATTACTACCACCTAAACTTTATTTACTTCAGGCTAAATCAATTTCTATTTGCAGAACCTAACATAATGTAGAGCACTTCTAAGATTATTTTTAACTACTCTGAAAGCTATTTCTAGGTAAGGTGTCACACTAAAGAATATCTGTTTCTAAAAAACCAGTAGATTCATACACTGACTCTCCCATACGGAATGCTGTGTTACAAATTTGAAGATGCTTGTCCAGGTCTTCTGAAGAAAAAAATGTCTGCATAACATCACAGGATATTCAGATATGGACAGTGAGAATTTACCACTGGAAAACCTAATCAGGACTTGGCCTCTCTGACAGTAACTGGCAACAGCACCAGTGAAGAAATGTTTCTGACACTGATTTATGGAAGCTAGCCTAATCAAATCAGCATTTCTTAAACAAGTATTGGCAATTTTGGCTCTCTAACACATGTCTGCAACTAAAAAACTTCACAACTCAACATCTCAGAACTACCTGCATTCTAAAAGCACTGATCCACATCATCTTAAAGCAGTTTTATTATGAAATCAGTAATTATGGAATTGACAAACCCAGAAAACTAAGCATGTACCCAAATTCCTTCATATTAAAGGTCTGAACTAATTTTTCTATCTCTGTAGGCCAGTTAGGTGGGACCTGTTCCTCACAGATCTGGGAGGTGCAAATCCTCTGCATGTTCTGTTTCAAACTCAACAATAACTATTTATTAATCTTTTTTCACTACAAATCCACACTGGAACTTCCATCAGTTTGAGATGTCTAAACTATCTCTCTCCTACCATTTCTAACAAAATGGGTTTGAAATGAAAGCTTTTAGCATTCAAATATTTCCATGAGAACATTGCATGAGACTCTCTAATAACTGTATTAAAATATCTTTCACCAAGAAATCCATTAAACAAACAAAAATTTACACATTTATTAAAAAAATATTTTCTATTCTAAATTTGGAGCAAAATTTAAAAGAGAAACAAAAGAGAAAAGGGTTGGTTGATTAAAAGAATGCTGGAAAAGCATGTCACAATTCCAATGCTCCAGCTTTCACCTTTGTCCCTCACCTGTTGCTAGTATTCTATTACAATTTGGAAAAAAATAAACTAAACCAAGCATCCAGCTACACATGTAACTTTTACCAAAACCATTACAGTACTCCAACTCTTACAAGATATAGGAACTCAGAGTTCTGTTTTAAAGACATATCTGGCACTTGCTTGTATAAAGGCAAAATAGAGAAGAATGGAATAAACAGAAAACGGATGGAGCATAATCGGGTACATTGTGGTTTTCACAAGGCAGCATTATCCACATCTCACCCAAGAACACTGGTGACCAAAACCAGCCCACAGTCTAGTTTATAATAGTTTTCTGTCCTGTATCACAGAATATCAGAGTTACAATGATGCTCACTACCTGCTATGTACACAACTTCTTATCTCACAAACCCTTCTGATAAGGCTGCTAGTTCATTTATGTGTACCCATCAAGGATGGCAGGAGGTACAGTTGCTGCCTCCAAGCTATACACAGGGTGGTTCACTGGGCAGCACATGAGCTGGGCCAAGTGCACAGTCAGAATACAACTGTCCACTGAGCTGATGCTGTCACCCTTCCCTCATCAAGAACGGTAACTTAAGACCTTGGTATTTTGCCACAGCTGTCAGTTATCACAAGACCTGCAGAACATTTAGACCTTCAAAGAATCTGCTGAATTTGGCTGAAACAGGCCTAAGGGTTCAAAAGTTGTGGGAAGCAGATTAAAAAGGAAACAGAAGGCAGCAGGCTTGCCTGGGTCTCATTTCCACAGGCAATAAGGCTGAATATACATAGTTTGGGCCAAATTAAGGAACGGTAAAGAAACATTCACAGAAAAGCATTAAGAGAACTTTTATTTAATAGATAATATTTATGTGAATGCACTGATAAAAAGGCACAATAACAACATGAACTTCATGAGGTAAGAGAAACAAAGAACAGGCACTTGCAGCTGAAACTGAGAAAGGACAGGGAAGACAGTCACAAGGGTCTATATTCGTTTGGACTCTCGGCAGCCCATTTCCATAGTGACATTCAGATGCCTTTACACTCTTGTCATCTTGGTTTCATCACTTACACATATTATTTTCCAGGAAAAACAAAACTATTTCTCTTGATTTTTCACTATGTGACCTACCTTAACTCAATCTTAGTTAAGAAATCTTTTATTGCTCCTGAATTTCACCTTCCTGGGATTTGAAAAACTGACTGGATTAGGCTTATGAAACTCTAGGCCCATAAACTCAAGAAACAGTCTTGCAATACAAGCAGTGTTTCAGAAAGAAATCCATCTATATGCTTACTCTCAAGGAAATCAAAGACTTGTATTAAGTATTCAGCAGTATTAATCTAGACACTGTTCAGAATAAAAGGACAACTATCAACACCTTGGCCTGGTATGCCTAAATCCCCTCAAATCAATGAAACCAGCTTATTGTTACAAACCATAATCTCAGTCCTTGCAAACACAAGTATGGGAGGGAGAAATTACACTAAACACACTGAGATAGTTCACATTTTTTTTACTGCTACTGGACATCAATCACATAAACATTCCTTTATACAGCTACAGAAGAGATAAAGGAAATAAAGAATGTAGGCAAGATGTCCCACTTCTGACCAGCTGAAAATCCTCAGAGAACAACAAACTGCTCCATTACTAGAAATTACACCCCGTGAAAAACAAAAATTCCAAGAAGTAAAATTCAATGAAGGTTTCTCTTAAAGAAAAGGAGTATTATAAAAACACTGTGGTCAATCAGTAGGAAACAAACTTAACCACAAGTTTTAAAAGATGAGACACAGAGCAGTGCAGGAAATTCTAGTGCAGGTCAAACAGATCCCTCTCCACAGTGCCCAATCACCCGAGCACTTTTACTTTCGATACGTCTCGGGGAAATTGTTTTGCTGTCAGATAAGCAGCAGCAAGCTTCCCACTGAGAAAAAGGCCTACAGGCAAACCACTGACTGCATGCGGAGCAAAAGTCTTCCCAGCTAACAGCTCGCCCCTCATGCCAGCCCGCACCCGCGGGCTTCCCCCCACAAGCTGACACCTCCCGTGCTCTGCCCTCCTGGGACAAACAGCCAGCAGTCCCTGCCACCGCCTCCCAGCGCGCTGCGGGTACTCTCACCCTCGCCCGCCCTCCTTCTTCTCCTCCTCACCCCTCATGGCCGCTGTACCCCAGGACGCCTCAGCGCCAACGAATCTGCGCCCCGCGCCGCCTCACGGCCCCCACCTAGGACAGGCCCCTGCGCCCTTCCCCCGCATTCCCCAGGCCTTCCTCCCCACAGCACCACGGCACGGCACGGCCCCACCCTCCGGGTTGCACTCGCCGAAGGCCGGTACCCCCGCCTCAGGCCCGCTACCTGCGCCCGGCGCGGACATGGGCCCGGCCTCCGGGGACCGACACCTCCTCCGCCAGCCGCGGCCCCTCCCGGCGCGCGAGGCCCCTTCGCTCCTCTCCCCTCACGACGCCTGCCGCGCTCCTTGCCGGGGTGTCCGCCCTGCTGCCTGACCGACAGCACCGCCACGACCGAGACCTGAACCCTCGCCCCGTGACGCCCAAGCGCGAATGGAAGAGTAGAGCCGCCGGATCGCGCTGTCGCTACGGCCCCGGCCGGTTCGCTAAAGGGAGCTTCCGACTAGCGGGAGTCAGGCAGTACAGGGGCAGCCTGGACTGGGGTCCTGGCGACTGGCGGAGCTGCTCGGGTTACCGGGAGGCGGCGGAGGCGGAAGTGGTGGGGAGGGGAGGAAGTTTGGCGGCGGGTTGGGGCTGTTCAGGTGTCAGCATGGTAAAGTAGAATCATGGAATCACAAAAGCAACTCGGTTGGAAAATACCGTTAATATCATCAAGCCCACCCGTTCCTCAAGCACTGCCAAGTTCATCACTAAACCATGTCCCCTAGCGCCATATCTGTCCGTCTTCTAGGCACCACCAGGGATGGTGAATCCACCGCTGCCTTGGGCAGCCTGTGCCAGTGCTTGACAACCCTTGTGGGGAAAAAATTGTCCTTAATATCCAATCTAAACCTGCCCTGGTGCAGCTTGAGGCCGTTTCCTCTTGTCCCATCCCTTGTTCCTTGGGAGCAGAGCCCAGCCCCCTCCTGGCTCCATCCTCCTGTCAGGCAGTTGTAGGGAGCCATCAGGTCCCCCTGAGCCTTCTCTTCTCCACACTGAACCCCCCAGGCCCCTCAGCCATTCCCCATCGTGCTCCAGGCCCTGCACCAGCTCCATTGCCCTTACCTGGCCCCGCTCCAGCACCTCAATGTCTCTCTTGCAGTGAGAGGCCCAGAATGCAGTGGCGTAATAGTGAGTTATTAATAATTGGTGACTTAATTGCTCTCATCTATTGTGTTTTGCAGTGTAAATCTGGTATCTCCACTTCATTCTGTCCAATCAGTATTCTTGTCTGGACAACCAAAGTAATTTTACAATGGTAAATTTAGTTCAACAAAAACCTCCCAGGTTATGTGAAGTGCTCACAGCTGGAGCACCCAAGCAGTGTCAGCTGTCGGGCAACTCCAGAGTCACCCAGGCTGGACAAAGCTGTCACAATGCAGAATTTCAGAGTGAGAATCTGGTATTTATTTTACTTTTAGACTCCAGATTGTGGCAGAAACTCTTTTCTTTGGCACAGAAAAGCATTTACACCCATCTAGACATACAGTGAACACACACAGGTATTTATTTTTAGCAGGGCTTGTTGTGCTAAGACAAGGGGTGGTGGTTTTAAACTAAAAGATGGGACATTCAGGCTGGACACGAGGAAGAAATTCTGCACAATGAGGGTAATAAAACACGGGCACAGGTTGCCCAGAGAGGTGGTGGATGCTCCATCCCTGGAGACATTCAAGGCCTGGCTGAATGTGGTTCTGAGCAACCTGATCTAGTTGAAGATATCCATGATATTTCAGAGGGGATTGGAGCAGATGAGTTTTGAAGGTCCCTTCCAACCCAACTACTTTATCATTCTATGATGAATGGTGACAGCAGGCACCAGGCTGGATGTATGTAATAAGATTACTCAGCTGTTAAACACGTGTTTTATTCAGAAGCAAGAGTCAGCCTAAATGTAAAACTCTCTTTACTGATGCAGAGTTTTGGGTGTTTTCTGACAAATGGTACAGGACCAGACTGGGTTTTTTTCCCCAGGAAAGAACTCTCCTCCCTGTTGTTCAATGTCGTCACTCATTTAGCCAACACCCAAAAATCTCTTTCTAGAAAAGTTTGAAAGGAAGAAGTCATGCTTGTTATTGATACAGATCATTTAGGTGTCCCTACTATACAAAGATTTAATTTACTTGCCAAAATATCTTCAGTCATTGGGCTGATCAAACTGATTCACTAGAGGAGAGATGATCCATGTGCTGAACACATAAAAAAGTGGTTTAAATGAGGAGAGGAACACCACACTACTGTTGGTGCTGAGTTTTCCAAAGGCACCAATCCTGCAGCCTGTCAATGGATGCCTTTGAAAGAGACTTTTCTTGGGGTTTGGTTTGAAAAGGTGGGCTCAACATTATATTAGGCTTAAGTACCAGTTTCAGTGTCATCATCTCAAGAAATATTGGCTTGTTTTCTTTTGAAGCATGATATAGCTGCCTTTCCTAATGTGAATAAGGTGTGATACCACTACAGTTTTGAAAGGAAACAAAATCTTCTGTATTTGTACCACATTTATACCACATTAGATATTAGGAAGAAGCTTTACTGTGAGGGTGCTGAGGCGCTGGCACAGGTTGCCCTGAGATGCTGTGACTGCCCCATCCCTGGCAGTGTTCAAGGCCAGGTTGGACGGGGCTTGGAGCAAGCTGCTCTAGTGGAAGGTGTCCCTGCCTGTGGCAGGGGGTTGAAACTGGAGGAGCTTTAAGGTCCCTTCCAACCCAAAGCCATCTGGGATTCTATGATTCCCCTATAGCTATGACTATGTTGAAACTGCTTTGTAAAGACCATGCAAGTAAACCTTGTTTTACCTTTGTCTGCTAGCTTGGAAAACTTTTCTTTTTTTTAATTCCTGAAGCAATTCTTCCTAGCTTTTTCTGTATGCTTCCTCAATTGCTGGCACTGAACATGCACACAGCATGCAGCAAAGAATCGCAGTTGAGCCAAATACTGGCCTAATGTAAAATCTGTAGGTGTTCTCAGTATTTCCTTGCAGCCAAATCCAGAAAATGATCTTTTTTGCAAAGCAATCTAAAATTCATGTAACTTTTTTAGACCAATCTGTTTTATTCCCATGACTTTTGAGATTATTTCTAGTCACTGTTTCCTAGAAAGAAGCTACACTTTGGTTCATATACTCTTTCATGGTGTACAACCTTGTGTCTTCCTGTTGAAATAAATCACATTTGCTTATACCCAGTCCACACTGACACTCAGATCCAAGATAGCCTCCCTTCACCACATAACTTCAGCTGACAGACTTTGTCAGGACTTAATCTGTGGGCAGTTTTTTCAGGTTGATATAACCTCTTGACAGCGGTCAAGGACTACAGTCCTTTTAGAAATGCTCTCAGATGGTAATGATATTCTACTTAAAATATTCACAAAATCACAGAATCACAGACTGGTTTGGGTTGGAAAGGACTTTAAGATCATCCAATTCCAACCCCCTGCCGCAGGCAGGGACACCTTCCACAATAGCAGGTTGCTCCAAGCCCCTGTGTCCAGCCTGGCCTTCGGCACTGCCAGGGATGGGGCAGCCACAGCTTCTCTGGACAACCTGTACCAGGGCCTCAGCACCCTCACAGGGAAGAGCTTCTTCTTAATACCTAATCTAAATCTCCCTTCTGTTAGCTTAAAGCCATTCCACCTTGTCCTGTCCCTACATAACCTTGTAAAATGCCCCTCTCCAGATTTCTCATCAGCCCCTTTATGCACTGGAAGCTTCTCAGAGTACTCCCTGGAGCCTTCTCCAGGTTGAACAATCCCAAATCTCTCAGCCTGTCTCCATAGCAGAGGTGCTCCATCCCTCTGGTTCTCTTCATGACCTGGTGTGGACTTGCTCCTACAGCTCCACATCCCTCTTGTGTTGTTGTCCTCAAAGCTGGATGCAGGACTGCAGGAGAGATCTCATGAGAACAGAGTAGAGGGGGAGAATCCCCTCCCTTGACTTGCTGGTGATGCTTCTTGTGATGCAGCCCAGGATATGGTTGGCTTTCTGGGCTGCAGGTGCACAGTGCAGGGTCCTGTTGAGTATTACAAGTTTATATCTGCTAGGTAGACAGCCACATATGATTTAGATAAAAACGTCATAGATAAAACTGTGATTTTGAAGCATATCTAGTTTTCTTAGCCAGAACATCAAGTAGTATTGAATTAACCTCACATGGGAGTATTCTCTAGCACAGGACCTCTGCCCCAGAGTCCCCTTGCAGAACCAGAGCATATGCCCTTAGCAGCAGTGTTTCTGCTGGAACAGGTGCCACTTTCTCACATTTAGACATGAACTAAAGGCAACAAAACCTTTCATTGACCTAGATAAAGTTACAACAAGGCTTTTGCCATGTGTTATCATGTCCTACAAACGATGATTATTCTGGCAAAAGTCTGAAAAGTACTTTAAATCTTTATTAACTGAATTTTGAATCACTGAAATGAAACCAAGGAGTTGACTTGATGAGATATATATTCCATAAATCTATTCTTAGACTTGATGAAACTGGTTAGTGAACCAATATATACAAATAGCCCACTACTACTCTGGGATTCACATTGTGTCACTGAATCATTTCATTTAGTCTTTTGTAACTTCGGGAGATTTTAATGTTTAATCCTATTCCTATCAGTGCTAATGGGGAAACATTCAACTACCTATCTGGTTTATCGCAAACCCACATCGATACCTGCTATTTGACTGCTGTTTGCTTAACAGCTGTGGAAATGTATTTCATCATCATGCAATCTGCCTGCAACATTTGTCTTTTTCTCCAAGCAGAGAATGGAGATATTTAACCATATCACTTTTTCTGCCTCTCTACTGTGAAGTCCACAAAATCATGTAAAGTTGCAACATTCTTTACAAGGTTCCTTTGTTCTAAAATACTTTGAAAACAATTGATGTTTGAAGTCACACTTCTACCATACTTTATTCTGTTGGCCACATCACCTGTCCTTCTATGGCTGTATCTTTTTGTCTTAAAGGTCATTAACTTTTCTTTTTCTCCCAAATTGACTTTTATAAACCTCCAGAGTTTCTGTTTGTGCCCATGGTCTCTGGTCCTGTCACTGGGCACCACTGGAAAGAGCCTGGCTCCATCCTCTTCACACCTTCTCTTCAGGTATTTATATATGTTGATAAGATCCCCTGAGCCTTCTTTTCTCCAGGCTGAACAGTCCCAGCTCTCTCAGCCCTTTCTCATGTGTGAGGTGCTGCAATCTCTTTGTCATCTTTGTGGCCCTTCATTGGAATCTCTGCTATATGTCCATGTTTATCTTGTACTCAGGAGCCCAGAACTGGGTGCACGTGAAGCCAAGTGTGGCCTCACCAATACTGAGTAGAGGGGACCTGCTGGCAATACTTTAGTGCTGCCCAGAATACCATTTGCCTTCTTTGCAGCAAGGGTACATTGCTGGCTCTTGTTCAACCTTGTGTCCATCAGGATCTCCAGCATGTCCTATGAATGGGGTTGTTCCTCCCCAGGCACAGGACTTTGCACTTCTTTTTGTACTCCATGATACTGCTTTTGGCCCACTTCTCCAACCAGTTGAGGTCCCCCTGGATGGCAGCAAGAGGGATACCCCTTCATGTATCAGTCACTCCTCCCAGTTTTGTTACATCTGCAAACTCTGAGGGTATGCTTTGCCCCATCATCCAGATCATTAATGAAGATGTTAAACAGGACTGGACCCACTACAGACCCTCAGGGAACACTGGTAGTTTCTAGCCTCCAGCTCTAGACTTTGCATTGCTGATCACCATCCCCTGAGCCCAGCCATTCAACCAGTTTTCAATGCACCACTGTTTGCTCATCCAGCCCACACCTCCACATTTTGTCTATAAGGATCTTACCGGAGACAGTGTCAAAGGCTTTACTGAAGTCCAAGTGAACAATACCCACTGCTCTCCCCTCTAGGCCAGTCACTTTATTCTAGGTGGTTATCCTTGACCAGTTAGTTAGTCAAGCATGGTGAGGCCATGCTCACTTTTCCTGGGCACTTTCTGGTCCTTCTGTGGTTGTTCATGGTTCTTCTGTGGTCTGGAGAAGGCCCTAGGGAGATGTTAGAGAAGCTTCCAGTGCCTAAAGAGGCAACAAGAAATATGGAGAGACTTTTCTGCAAGGGCCTGTAGAGAAAGGATAACAGGGAATGGCTTTAACCTGACAGAGGGGAGACTGAAATTAGACATTAGGAAGAAATTCTTTACACTGAGGCAACTGGCACAGGGTGCCCTGAGAAGCTGCCCATGGCAGGGGTTTGGAACTGGATAAGCTTTAAGGTCTCTTCTAACCCAAACCAGTCTGGGATTCTATGACTCAATGAAATGTGTTTGGAAATGGTTCACAGGCACCTGAAATCTTTAGATGAAGCTTTTAGATTTTGTTAAAACTTTGTTTCTCTGTAACTCATGCCTTTTGTTTGGTAGATTTTCCAGAGGAGATGAGGTTATTATGTCTTTCCCAATGTAACCTCTCCCCAGCATACCACACACTGAGGATTAAGCTGTGGTACCTTTCAGGAGAGCGTTTCTAGGCAGCTTAGGCACTTTCAATGGGACGTGTTGGAATACGCTCCTGCAGGTGCTGAGGGCTCCAAGAAGCACCTGGGTGGCGGGAGCTAGAGGACGGGCACACGGATCTGCCCCTCCGGACCACCTCAGGCTGCGGACGCGGGGCGGGAAGCGGCGGCTCCACCTCTCCCAGGGGTGGTGGCGGCGGCGGGGCAGGCGGTTGGCTGAGGGCAGCCATGGCGGCGGCGGGGTCTGTGCGGTGCGGTCTGTGGTGGGGCTGCCTGAGGCGTTGGTACCGCACCGAGCGCGGTGTCTACGGCTACAAGCCGCGGAAGGCGGTCAGCAGGCGGACGGCGGAGCTGCGCGGTGCCGGGGCGAGCGGTAGAGCAGGTCGGACACCCCCCTCCACATCTCCCTTTCCACCGCGACTGCGCTGAGGGGTGCCGCTCCTCCCGCCGCGGCTCGGAGGGAGCTGGGGTCCCACAGGGTGGGTCGGGCTCCGCTGGCCAGCGCCACGTTCGCCAGAGGAAGGAGACGGTCCCGCGGACCCGGAGGGGCCCCAGCTCCCAGGGCGTTGAAGCTTCTGTTTGAAGCGCGTTAGTACTTATGGGGCTGAGGGCGCCTGGGTCCGCCCCGCGAAGCTGCTTGTGTTGTTTCCCTGGAAGCCTGGTGATAGCGAGACCAGCTTCAGGGGCTGAAGTGAGTGTGAGTGCACCCGCTGCGGGAGTTAACTCAGTGATGGGCTCGTGTGGAGTTTTACTGCTCATAAAAGTACCCGTACCATGCCCCTGTGGTTTTCTTTGTTTATATTAATAGAATCACAGACTGGTTTGAGTTGGAAGGGACCTTAAAGCTCATCCAGTCCCAGCCCTCTGCCACAGGCAGGGACACCTTCCACTGGAGCAGGTTGCTCCAAGCCCCTGTGTCCAACCTGGCCTTGGACACTGCCAGGGATGGGGCAGCCACAGCTTCTCTGGGCACCCTGTGCCAGCTCCTCAGCACCCTCACAGGGAAGAGCTTCTGCCTAAGAGCTCATCTCAGTCTCCCCTTTGGCAGGTTAAAGCCATTCCCATTGGTCTGTCCTTACAGGTCCTTGTCCAAAGCCCGCCTCCAGGTTTCCTGTAGCCCCTTTAGGCACTGGAGCTGCTCTAAGGTCTCCCTTAAGGAGCCTTCTCTTCTCCAGGCTGACCCAGCCCAGCTCTCTGGCCTGGCTCCAGAGCAGAGCTCTGCCAGCCCACTGAGATGCTTGAACTAGCTGAGTATTTGAATAGCTGAGTACAGATAACTGTCTCCTGTTGATGCTTTCAGCTCAGTTTTATAGTAGAAAAATAACTTCAAGCAGAAAAGTCTCAGGGGTAGAAGTATCATCCCTGCATTAAAACTTCAGGAGGCTCCGGTAGGAATTAAGCCAGTTGCACACAAGCAGGAGTGAAACCAATTTGTTATCTCCTGGACGCTGAGTCCCATCTCTAAGCAGCCTCTTTGTTAATCATGTAAGGGGTTAATACATTGTTAAATCATAGTTTTAAATTGCTTTAAAGGAATTCCTTGATGAGATGTTAAGGTGTTTTTGGCACGTGGGAGATGTAAAGGTTCTGCTCTTAAATTGTAGAACCTGTTAGAGAAAAGGACCATATTTGAACAGGCTGACTGTGTGAATGGAATAGCTGGAGCAGAGTGCTAGCAACAGGAATACGAATATCATCAGAGAAATAACTTTGTGAAGTGGTCTCAGAAATCACATTGGTTTGGAAAATGAAAGTCTTCAGAGCCAGTACAGTCAGCACACTTTTTTATCAGCATGAACATTAGAAATTCTTTATTAACTGGTTCATATCATTGATTTGTAGCAGATTCTTGCTACAAGTGGTGTACAGTTTATTGACCTGGTCTGTGACCTGTGCTCTGTGACAGTAACATTGTGTACATGACCTTGCAGCTGATTCAGTTTTGCGTATGTCAGTAGTGTTTTTGACATTGATGTGAAATGGTTGTGTGTTGCTGGTGTGTGTTGAAAAACATGTCCACAAATTAGAGTTTCTAGTATGTCTGGCTCAGCACATGCATGTGCTGTTGGGTGGCAGCTCCTGAAGACGCAGGCTTTTCTTGTTGTTTAAATTCATAGGACCTGACTTATTGTTAAGACTTTATCCTCCTGTCAGCAAGGAACAGGAAAGCCTAAGTGGTATGATGGAGTTGGTTGAGGAAATAAGACTTTGCAGACTGGTAGTGTACCATTCTCAGGTTGGACATAGCTGTTGTAAAGAGATTCAAAGCAAATTTCCTATGGATGTTCATATGAAGACAGGCTGAGAGTTGGGCTTGTTCAGCCTGGAGAATGAAAGGCTTCAGGGAGACCTTAGAGCAGCTTCCGGTGCCTAAAGGGGCTAACAAGAAATCTGTAGTGTGGCTTTTTACAAGGGCATGTAAGAATGGGACAAGGGTAAATGGCTTTAAACTGGAAGAGGAGAGATTAAGGTTAGATATAAGAAAGCAGTTCTTTACTATGAGGGTGCTTAGGCGCTGGCACAGGGTGCCCAGAGAAGCAGAGAAGCTGCCCCATCCCTGGCAGTGTTCAAGGTCATGGGGTTTGGAGCAACCTGCTCTTGTGGAAGGTGTCCCTGCCCATGGCAGGGGCTTGGAGCTGGATGAGCTTTAAGGTCCCTTCCAACCCAAACCAGTCTGGGATGCTATGATATGATTCTATGAAAATGAAGTAGTTTTGCGTACGTTTACAGGAGCCTAACTATGAGGGAAGCTGTGTGGGAAATCAGGAGTGCACTCACTTGAGAATTGGATGGGTGAGCAGATTTAGCAGTTTGATGGTGGGAGCTGTTGTGGGGTGATAAGGTGAAAACTGCTTAGAAGAACTTTCTTTGCAGCCAAAATCTTGATGATTAGCAGAGGACAGTTTACTCCTTTATTCGTTCTGTAAATGGACAAAGTATGAGCATGTGTGTGATACTGTTCTGCTTTCTTTTTGTTTCAGTTGACCATGCTCTTGCTCGTTTAATAAATGCATATGCTGAACATGGCCACAAGGCAGCCAAAATAAACCCACTGTTTGCTGGCCAAGCTGTTATGAACACAGTACCTGAAATCCAAGAACTGGCTGATGTTCTTCAGGGGCCTCTCATTACTACAGGTATGTCTGCAGCCTTAGCACAGCAAGTTCTCTTCAGGGGTGATTTATTGAGAGGCCATGGCCTCTGCAGAAGAGCCAAATACTGAGTGGTGGTTCAATCAGTAATGAACTGTTGGACTGAAAATTGTTAACTTCAGCAGAAGTTCAGAAATGGTGTAATGAGTGGCTACCTTCTAGCATCTTTGGAAATCATGAAAATTCTTTCTTGTTCTTACAGCTCCTGAAGTTACACATTAATTTCTTGTATGGCTGTAACATTCTGTGATTTACACTGTAGTGAAGCTGTCAGGGCACTGGGGCAGAAGTCAAGACTTGTCTTTTCTTGGATCTCTTAGATTCTTGCTGTGGCCTTGAACAAAGGAGGGTCTCTCTCTGTGCTTTATTTTCTCCATCTGCAAAACAGGTGCTCATGTACTTGTGATGATGCAGCTGGATTGAAGCTCATCTGCCTGAGCCACAAAGTTCTGAGTGCTGTACTGACTCATGCAAACAGGGGCTTTGTGTCATTCATTGTAAACTCTTTTAGAAAGGCATTTTGAGCATTTTACTCATAATAATTTTGAGCATCTTACTCATAAAAAAGCACAATTTAGCTCATGATTTTGAGTATCTTACTCAGAAATAAAGCAGGAAACCCTCATCTGGGTAACACTGAAGTGTGCATATAAAATGATTTGAGTTTTGTTTTTAAGTGAAGAAAAGGAAGACAAGACATTAATTTATACACTTAAAATGTTAATGTAATTGCAGGACAACTGTTTTGGTCTCAGTGCTTCTTCCTCCTCCCCCAAAGAGCTAAAAACATTTATTTCCCACCAGGGCTTCTAAACATGGGAAAAGAAGAGACTTCCCTAGAGGATGTGTTGGCTTACTTGGACCATATATTCTGTGGGCATATTTCCATAGAAACAAGCCAGCTTCCAACTTTGGAGGAGAGAGAATGGTTTGCTAAAAGGTTTGAAGAGCTAAAACAAGAAGCATTTACACCTGAAGAGAAGAAACACTTGTGCAAACTGATGCTGGAGTCCCAGGTGCCTTGTTTGCTACTATTGGCCTGTGATAGCTGTGGAGTCTGTCATGAACCCTTTACTGCCCCAGACATTATTCATGCAGGAAAAGAGCAATCACTGTCCTGAAAGGCTTTGACAGTGTGTGCAAGAGGAGAAGTACAAGGTTTTGCTTGAAGAAGTGCTATACACAAATGCAGTGTATAGCACATAGTGGAGGTTGTTGCTGTACCTGCTTAGCACCCGTTATTGAAACAAATAGTGATATCTTTTGGTTTGTATTGATTACTTTGGAAATTATTTCTAGGAAAATATTTCCAGCCAGTTCCAAACCCCAAAGGCTTTTAGAACTAATTAGAATATATATTGTATGTAATACGGATTCTTGTAACACATTGTCTTTATCATCCAGAGACACAAATAATGGCCCTCCAAACTGATTACTTAGTAATCAGTCTTCAAAAGTGAGATTCTCTTAGGCTGATCTGAGAGTTTATATTAAACGTTACTACTGGGAAGGGAAGGTTGGGCAGAGCTCTGTGACATTTTGTGCTTTAATGTAGCTGTTCTGTTTTTCTTTCACCCTCATGATAATCTGTTACACTACCTTTAAAGTATGATGTCTCTTAAAGTTTTGGGAGAATAAAACAGAGTTGAACAGAGGTGTTAGCCATGTAGCACTGGTAACAATGCTGTTTTTCTGCAGAGGAGCCTTTGTTCAGTGCATTCTGTAGGGAAGTGAAAGACTTATGTACTTGCAAAATGTTTAGAGAAAATTGATTTCAATACTTCTGTACTGTGAATATTTTTCTTTTTCCTTTATTTTTTTTTTTTCCCCCCCTTTTCTCCCTGTGTTATCCAGTTTGGAAAGGTAGAAGAGCAGGATCTGTGGTGGCCCTGTTTCCAGTTTTCCAAGTGGAAGGAGTGTTAAATGTAATATTTACCAATGACTAAACAGAAATATATGGCACATTTTATATTTTTCTTGCCTCTTTGGCAGTTGGAGAAATTTGAGGGTGATGAGCCCTATTTTGATTTCTGTATGTCCAGAACTATACTTAAAGTGTAGAATTTAACCTTGACAGGAAAAACTGCTTCTATGTGTGATTAGTTTTGTATACATTTTTCCTTAGAACTAAATGTTACTTAAGTAGAAGGTGTTGAGCAGTTGGCTGAGATCTTTGGCTGTAGCTCAGTCTTTGCTTACAGACTTCATTTATTTTCAGTCTTCAGTTGTAAAATGCTACAGACACATCCAGGGCTTCCAAAACTTTGTCACTTAGAGAGCTCTTTAGGAGTAGATGAGTGGAGTGAAGTGAGAGGAAGATGATATAAACATAGATTGGTTTCTTTTCCTTCTCTCAAGTATTCTTCAACCTGTGTACTAAGGACTGTGCTTAATAGTAATCAACTGGAATGTTGTGCTTCTCAACACTTTGTATCTCAGGATAGCTAAGGTCTGTACTGTAAAAGAACACCAATCTTTAATTTTGACCTAAAATAGCTAAACTGTCAAGAAACTTGTAAATTGCCCTGGTGATGTGTTTGTTCATGCATCTCCTTCCATGTTAGATAGAGAAAGTTTGGTCCTCAATCCAACATTTTTCTGCCCAAGAGAAGAGAAGCACTGATTTCTTGTTGTCATCATGATTTCTCTTCTTAGACTGTGTGGGTGGAGAATGAGCTGGAACTTTCTAGGGGGGTGCTTAGGTTGAATGCCTTAAAGGTACAAACATTATATTTCAATTTTGTAAACAGAAGACTGCTGCTTAAAATAGCCTAATGCTGAACCTTTCCTGGTTTTAATAGGAGTTTGATCACTTCTTAGCTACAAAGTTTGCCACAGTGAAGCGTTATGGTGGTGAAGGAGCAGAGAGCATGATGGGTTTCTTCCACGAGTTGTTCAAGTTGTGTGCATACAGTGGGGTGACAGATATCATTCTTGGAATGCCTCATCGTGGAAGACTTAATCTTCTCACAGGTTTACTTCAGCTTCCACCTGAGGTAAAGATTTATAATCTCATTGGCAGTTGTTTTATATCAGGCTTATTTGCAATAAAATAAAACTCCAGAAGTTTGTTGTGTTGCAAATACTGGAGCAATAAAAGTTAGCTGTGTGAGTGTTTTCCCCTCCTGTCAGCCCTTCAGCCAAATGTCTGCAGGAGACTGTTGAAAGAACTCTAATGAAGGGATTTATGTGCTCTTACCAGAAGCATCCTGCTATTTCAGGAATAGGTTCTATAAATGCTTTTCTTTCAATGTGTCAATGAATCTGAAAAGGCATATTAACCAAATATGTTTCCATGCAGCTCATGTTCCGGAAGATGCGTGGTTTGAGTGAGTTCCCAGAGAATTCAGCAGCCATTGGGGATGTTCTTTCCCACCTGACGTCTTCTGTAGATCTTGACTTCGGTTCCCACAGGCCTGTGCATGTCACCTTGCTACCTAACCCCTCACATTTAGAAGCCATCAATCCAGTGGCCATGGGCAAGACACGAGGAAGGCAACAGACTCTGCTTGATGGAGATTACTCCCCAGAGAGCTCTGCACAGCCTGGAGACAAAGTTATTTGCCTGCAGGTATTTTGCTTACAATTTGTAACTGATCTTTGTAAGAATTCCTGGACTAGCCTGTGAAAGGAGGTGGTGTATATAGAAATATCATTCAAAAGTGAATTAATGTAGAGTATCAAGAACTGGGATCCCCTTTATGGAGAAGGAGGGGGGTGAGGAAGATTTCCAGGTGACATGTGTGGTGACACTGGCATTTAAACAATTCTACTTCTAGGTTTTCAGAAGAACTGATTCTGCTACCTTCCTTTATTTTAATACTTTGCATTGAGAACCACATGTGCTTTTGCTCACAGACCGCTTTTGCATTTATACCACCACTGTTAACTACCTTTTAAATTAAATGGGAGAAGAGGTATCATCAGGCGGGAAGTAGGTGTCAGTCCAAGTTCACCAGCATTTAACTTTCAAGCAAAGCATGTAGCAAATGCTGTGGTGACTGGCTTTCTTTTGTTCAGTGGTCAGTGACTTGCGACTGACTGCTGCAGCTTTGCTATAGCCGTGATACTTGCAGTTATCTATACACTGGTGGGGCAACTACAGCAGATTATAGGTCAGTTCCAGGTAGGGATTACATCAGGCAGTCATGTGCAGATGGTGACTGCTATGGCCTTGTGTTAGCGATAAGCCTAAGTAAACTCTTAAATCATTAAAATGGAAGTCTGAAAGGGGTTAAGAAGCTGAAACTGCATCTATTCTACCTACCCAACTTAAAAAGGTCTGTCTTAATGAGTTATGGATTTGATTTTCTGTTCCCTCAGTGTTTTCTAATGAGATTTTTCCATCTTCTTCTCCAATGTAGGTTCATGGTGATGCTGCCTTTTCTGGGCAAGGGATTGTTTGTGAAACACTGACCCTTTCTAATCTACCACATTTCAGAGTTGGTGGGAGCATCCACTTGATTGTTAATAACCAGCTGGGCTATACTACTCCTCCAGAGAGAGGAAGATCATCTCTGTACTGTAGTGATATTGGTATGTATAGTTGAATCAGAGTCATAGAATCATCATAGAATCACAGAATCATTTGGGTTGGAAGAGACCATGAAGCTCATCTACTTCCAACCCCCTGCCATGGTTAGAGATGCTTTCCACTAGAGCAGGTTGCTGCCATCCAACCTGGCCTTTAACACTGTCAGGAATGGGGCAGCCACAGCTACTCTGGGCAACCTGTGCCAGTGTTTCACCACCCTCACAGGGAAAAATTTCTTCCTAATATCTAATCTAAATCTAGCCTCTTCCAATTTAAAGCCATTCCCCCTTGTCCTATCTCTACCTGCCCTTGTCAGAAGTCCCTCTCCAGCTTTGAATTCATATTAGTGATAGCTTAGGATAAGAAGGAAACAAAACTCCAATTCCCCACATACTCCATGCATATTAATAAGATGCAGGAACTGTGTAGAGAAAGTGTTGGGGAATTTAGTGCTGGTGAAAAAGTTGTGCTCAAACTATCACAAGTACAACAGTTTGAACTAACTGCACTTTCTCTCAGGAAAGACTCTTACAACTTATCTTAGCTCTTGTCTCAGAGAGCATCTTTTGTAGATTTGTTTCTGTTAAATACACTCACATGAGTTGTCTGTAGTTTTTGGCACAGTAGGTGTATGTCAGCTTTCTTTGGAAGGGGTTGGGTGCAATTACTGTTATGTTTTGATTCTCTGGCAGGTAAAATTGTTGGATGCGCAGTTATCCATGTGAATGGGGATGATCCTGAAGAAGTTGTCCGTGCCACACGACTGGCTGTCGAGTACCAGCGCCAGTTCCGCAGGGATGTGATAGTTGACTTGCTGTGCTACAGGCAGTGGGGCCACAATGAACTGGATGAGCCATTCTTCACGAACCCCAGCATGTACAGAATCATCAGGTAAGGGCAACATCACCTGATGGGGAGCCCAAAACCTACCTGTGCCTACACCTGCTACTACAATAGGAGTCTCTGTATAATGAAGATTCTTTGCCTTACTGACAAGTATTTATGTAAGTGGAGCTACACTGTCAGCAGCCCTTGGCTAAGGTGGGAGTTCTTGAATATGCAGCTTGATGCCTCTTGGGGAGCAGTCTTGTATATAGCCCTTGAATTTCAAGTTCATGATTGCTAGTAATCAGAAGACAAAGATGTCTTGTGTGTCCCATTATCTTCTGTGTAGATAATGTGGAAGAAGGGGCAGGAAGCCAGTACAAGGCTTGTCTCATCTTTGCCTGGTTCTGCTGGTTCCAATGGGCACTCATCTTGACAAGTATTTAAATGTATTCAGGTTCTTTCCTTATCCCAGATTAAAATACCCACAAAAATTTACTGGGCAGTGAATTCTGGTGTTTTAGGTGAAGCATTTATGGGATGGCTGGCTTGATTCTCAGCTAATACTGAAATCCTACTGTCAATTTGCCTGAAGAAAATACACATGATAGCACAGAGTCAGCCTAACTGGGAGGGTTTGTTTGACTTCCTTTTACCTCTAACTGTGAGCTACAGGCACTTTTTAAAATAAAGGATTGTGAAGCACATATCCAAGAGAGAGTTATTGTCTTTCTGGAGGTGCCAGGAAAGCAAATTTCATAGAATCATAGAGTCATAGAATAGTTAGGGTTGGAAGGGACCTTAAGATCATCTAGTTCCAACCCCCCTGCCATAAGCAGGGACACCTCACACTAAACCATGCCACACAAGGCTCTGTCCAACCTGGCCTTGAACACTGCTGGGGATGGAGCACTCACAGTGTCCCTGGGCAACCCATTCCAGTGCCTCACCACCCTAACAGGAAAGAATTTCTTCTTTATATCCAATCTCAACCTCTCCTGTTTAAGTTTGAACCCATTACCCCTTGTTCTGTCACTACAGTCTCTAATGAAGAGTCCCTCCCCAGCATCCCTATAGGCCCTTTTCAGATACTGGAAGGCTGCTAGGAGGTCTCCACGCAGCCTTCTTTTCCCCAGGCTGAACAGCCCCAACTCTCTCTGCCTGTCTTCCTATGGNCCTCCCCAGCTATAGGCCCTTTTCAGATACTGGAAGGCTGCTAGGAGGTCTCCACGCAGCCTTCTTTTCCCCAGGCTGAACAGCCCCAACTCTCTCTGCCTGTCTTCCTATGGGAGATTTGATGCAAATGGGTATAATGCACCAGGACATACTTTATTTCAGTTTTCTGCAGTACATGATGGTAGTAAGATGGTATTTCCTTGTTCTGCAGTGATACTCTTTTCAGGCTCAATGTGTATGCAGTTTGTTTCCTTCCCTGACAGATCGCGTAAGAGTATCCCGGACACGTATGCTGAACACCTCATTGCTGCTGGGCTCATGACTGAGGCTGAAGTGTCTGAGATAAAGACGACATACTACTCTAAACTGAATGATCATCTCACCAACACAAATTTATATAGTCCACCTCCTACCAACCTGCAGGCTCAATGGAAAGGCTTCATTGAGCCTTCTGCTGCAATCACAACTTGGGACACAGGGATGCCTGTACCTCTGCTGCAGTTTATTGGAGCCAAGTCTGTAGAGGTGCCTGAAGAACTCCAGATGCACAGCCATCTTCTGAAGACCTATGCACAGGTCCAGAGATCATAATGATGCTTCTAGTCCAGATGCTCAAAGATACAACCTGTTATAGGAAAAACCTAAACACTGCAAGGCTGCCAGTTAGAGAATAGCATAGTATTTTTTAGGAAAACCAGCTTGCTGTCTTTTCAAAGCTGAGCTTATGCCATTTTCCCTCTGGTTTTCAAGACAGACATGTCCTCTCCTCCAGATCTGACCATATACTTCTGTTATTTCAACCATATTTGGTTGTAATGAAGGAAAAAGCTTATAGAAAACACAAATAATAGAAGCTATTATGATCAGTTACTATAATTTATATAGTTATCTAGTTCCTGTGTATAGTTACCTGGTTGAAGATGTCCCTGCTTACTGCAGGGTGATTGGACTACATGAGCTTTAAAGGTGCTTTCCAACCCAAACCATTCTATGATTTTATGATTCTCTGATTCTATGATGTACTCCATGACTATAATGAGTGCTTTATGAAAGAATGAATCAGTAGCTTGGTTACAGTGCACACAGTTCCTAAAGCCAAAAGTGAGTATTCATGTTTTGTATATACAAATGTAAGCATAAGCATGTGGCCAAGTTTGACAGACAGCTTTTGATGGCTGTGATCCTCAGGATCACAGAGGGCAACCTGCTGCAGGATAAGCTGAGCTAAGACTGTGTGTATTCCATTCCTAAAGTGGCTGCAGGAATACAGCATTTCTCTCTATGGCATGTTATTTCTTTCTTAGCTTCTACTATTGATCTGTGCCACCAGAAGAGCTACAGGTGGAAAAAGGCAATAGAGTAACTTTTCTGTGTTGTTTACTTGTTTAGTCAAGAGTTCAGAAAATGGAGGAAGGAAAAAAGCTGGACTGGGCAACAGCTGAAACTTTAGCATTTGGTTCTCTGCTATGCCAAGGTAAGAGACATCGAGTTGGAGCTGCTGCTGGATAAGAATTCCATCTTGTATTTGATGTTGCTGATGAGGGGAAATCAAAGAAGAGACATAGCAAGAGAAGTAATGTTTTAGAACTGGGGAGTTGTTGTTCTGCGTGTTTTCTTTTTACATGACTTGCTAATCCAGTGTTTTGTTCCATTGCTTGGCAAGGGTTTAATGTCAGACTAAGTGGACAAGATGTTGGCAGAGGAACCTTTAGCCAACGTCATGCGATGCTGGTTTGCCAAGAAACAGATGACACCTACATTCCCCTGAATCATATGTCCCCAGACCAGAAAGGTTTCCTAGAGGTAGGTTCTGCTGTCCACAAGACAACCTGCTTCAAGTTATGCTGAAAGAGAATGTGTATGTCAAAGCTGCTGAGACGTGCAGGTAGCCTCTATGTTCTGGCAACCGCCAGATACAGAGAGTAGAACTGGCAGGGCCCTCACATTCTTTGTAGTTGTCCTCTTTAAATATTTAACAAGGGGGTTTGCTTTTTCTTGAGAGATCGGCTATTATTCTTTTCCCCTTCATTCAAAAGCAAAACCAAGAGGTGACTATCAATTGCCTTTAGGAGTGTTATGTCCTCAGTGTGCTTAGCACTGATGTGCCTGGTTCCAAAGGTTCTTAACCTGGGGTTGTCTTCTTCCTCACTCACCCTTCCCAACAATTTCCTTTTGTTAGGTGAGTAACAGTCCCTTGTCTGAAGAAGCTGTGCTTGGTTTTGAATATGGAATGAGTATTGAGAGCCCTAAGTTACTGCCAATTTGGGAAGCTCAATTTGGAGACTTCTTTAATGGAGCCCAGATAATATTTGACACTTTCATCTGTGGAGGTGAGTGGACAAGGAGCTAATATATTTAAAAATCATTTACTAAGCACATTTTTAGAAAATACTTTAAAGTAAAGGGCACCACGTTGAGAAAAGAATTCTGTTTTCTCAAAAAGTCTTGTGAGCTTGTGAACCCTGACTTCTGTACAGCTTTTCTCTGAAGGCAATCCATCTAAAATGAAATTCACCCACCCTTGGCAGAGACAGTCCTTCCAAAAGGACAGTTGATTATATTAACAGCCTTTCTTTCTCACCCTCCCGGTGTGTATATGGTTGATAGCTTTTTAGGCTGAACCTTTCCTTCACAAGGCATCTGAAAAATTTATGAAGCAATACAGAAGGAAAATAGTGAGTATTTAAAACAAACCAACCCCACAGCAATGCCTTACAACCAGCCTCCGAGTTTGATTCTAGCATGTTTTCTGAGTGCTCAAATAGAAGATGTCTCTGAGCTGGAACATGCTGAGAAAATGCAAAGGTGTTTCTGGGGTGGAGTATTTGTATGTAAGTGCCCAGAGTTCTGGTATCTAGCCTCAGTTAGGCATCTGCACTCCCTCTGTAATCACAGGTGGAAACTCAGAGGCTATCTTAGGCAACCCGCCTTCACCATGTGTTTGAGGCTGGGATGAGTTATCTTCTGGATTGTAGTGTAATCCCTGAAGTAACACAGTCTTCTGGAAGCCCAAAGTTACATGATAATGCCAGGTCATTCTATGTGTGCTGTTTCACTGTTGGGAATCCCATGGCAAAACACCAGCAGCATGCTTCAGGCTTGTAGCTAATGATGTGGAAATTAGCTGAGTACTAAAACTTGAGTAATGCTAATTTATGTGTTTTGTGGCTGTATGTTCTGTGGAAATCATGTTTTCCTTCCTCCTCATTGTGTGTTTTTAGGTGAGGCCAAATGGCTTCTGCAGAGTGGGATAGTGATTCTACTTCCCCATGGCTATGATGGTGCAGGCCCTGAGCACTCGTCCTGCCGGATGGAACGGTTCCTACAGGTACCCCCCCACACCTCTGAGGTTCACATATACCCCATCACAGCACTGGCATTCAGTGCTCTGTGAGTCTTGCTGCAAAATGTCCCATTCCTGATGTACCTGCTAGTGACATCAGAAGCTGGTGGTGTATCAGGATCATACCATTGTGATGAGATAGGAACAGTCTGGGCTGAAAGTGGAGGAAGAATAGGAACTGTGATGGAAAGGACTAGGTTTAGATGTGGTGAGGAGTCAGCTTTGGTGTGTGGCAACATGAGGTTTCCTAACATGAGATCTGCATAGTGCTTGCAGAGGTGCTGTGCCCTCTGCAGACAGTCCTAGTGCCACATGCATCAGTACTACCCACTGTCCTTGTTCTCATTGCTGCTCCTCAGCAGTGTCACTGTTCCACAGAGTCCAGTAGCAAGCCAGAATTGCTGAACTGCGAACAGCAGACTTTTGATGACCACTTCTGATAGAAAACATTTTGGGGGTTGGCATCAGAAACAGTCAGTCACCCTTTTGAGCAGCCATTCACACATCATACAAACAGATGCTGGACACTACTAAATATCAGTTAGTAAACCTGTGTCACATTTTAAAAGGTATTCAACTAAATATCCACCATTTTGCCTTTATGACTACAGTACGTAAATGAAATCCTTCTCATCTGAGTAATGGCTTAAGGAGGGGTTGAGCATATTTAAAGGAATGCTGCTGTTCTGAGGAAGAAGTTATGACCTCACCACTGTTAGGAAAACTGTCATGCCCTGGTTACAACGTGCTGGAAGGGGGCAGTGCAGATACAATCTTACAGTTAAATGCTGAAGCCATTTCTTCTCTGAGGTTGTTCTTCCTTTGCAATCAGGTCTGAGTTGGGCTGTTTGCTCTTCTACCCTAATGCTAGTCAGCATGTCTTATGTGCCTGGATTCTCTCTTGTGTATTTGGCTCACTGCTTGCATCTTGACAAGGTATTGCTGTGTTCCCCTTGTACAGATGTGTGACAGCTCAGAAGAGGGAGTCGATGGAGACCAGGTGAACATGTCAGTTGTCCATCCCACCACCCCAGCACAGTATTTCCATTTACTCCGGCGGCAAATGGTCCGAAACTTCAGGAAACCTCTCATTGTTGCTTCTCCGAAAGTGTTACTCAGGCTTCCTGTAAGCTGAAAACCTTTTTTTCATTTTGTTCTTCCTCTTCTTCTTCCTCCTTTTCTGTATTCTCTTCCACTTTGTTCTCCCTCTGTTTTGGGGTCAGGTCAATGGGGTTTTGCCTGTTTGGGCTGGATAGGTTGAGTATTAAAGCTGAGTGAATGTGAGCCAGAAGTAAGCTTGACTCTAGATCTGGTGGTGTTCTTGAGAATCTTATTGTCTCACCTTTCATCAGTGGGAATAGGAGGGAAAGACACTATCTTTCATACTTACCAAATCCTGTCTCGGTATCCTCTTCCCGGCTGTGGCCTGAGGGAAGAGGCAGCAAGATTTGGTAACTTCCAGCTCTCACCCATGCAGGCTGCTGTATCGAGTTTTGAAGAAATGGCTCCGAGGACAACATTCAAGCCTGTCATTGGTGACTCCTCAGTAGATCCTAAAAGGTAGCTGTACTTCATGAGAGGAAAAGCTCAGAAAACCTAACAGCTCAAGTCTGAAGTGCTATGAAAGAGGTGACTTCAGGAGAAAATGTTTTACAGGGGGTGACTTAGTTTTACTTGTTTCTCTCCTTTTCTTCTGCTTACCTGTTGGTAGTTACCATATGTGTCTGCACAATAGTAAGGTGTCTTGGCCTTCATCCCTTGCTGCTGCAGAGTTGTGACTATAGTTCTTAATCTGATGGTGCTGTTCCATGCCATGTCCATTAGCTGACAGTCACTGGGAGTAGCTCTGATGTGATGAAGAGGTAAAGAATTCTTGTTGTGCTTTTGGAACAGCTGGGCTGATGAAGTGAAGGCAATAATAACTTTTGCCTGTGTGTCTCCCTTCGGATATTGTAGAATCCTATTCACAGCAGGCAGTTGTGGCCTTTGGGCTTTTTTTTAACCTGCTAAGGTTCTTACTTGGTCCTTGTTTCAGTGGTACCCAAGTCTGACAGCATCCCTGATGTTTGATCCTCAGCCACAGCCAAAAGGCTGGAAGTATCTCAAGTGTCTTGAAGCGATGTGGTGAAGTTTATCTCCTTGCTTTTGTCTAGTAAGGTCAGGCAGCCAGGACCTCTGCCATTGCTGAAGGGTACTGTGTGTCTCTAGCAGGCATGGAAGAGGACTGTCCTTTGGAGGTGCTTCTCTTCCTCTCTGGTTTATTCTGTACATAAAGCACATAGATGAGTAGCTTAAGTTGTTAAAGCTAAGAGAGATAAATCCCACTGTATGGTAACTTTCTCAGGACTACCAACAAAACAGGATCCCCTGGCTTTGGCATACTGCTCCCAAAGTTTAGTTGGCCACCTGTTGGAGGGGAGTAGGAGGGAGGGGAAGGCAAAGAAAAGAAAAGATGGTCTAGGATAGCAGTAAAGTTGTCTTTAAAGTTTGGGGCTGGTTGTTTTCATTGAAAGAGTGAAAATGTTCTGCATAGAGTATCTGTAAAATGCTAAACTTGGAAACATTCTTACTTCCCTTTAGTGTCACCTGCGTGGTGCTCTGTTCTGGTAAGCACTACTATGCTTTGGTGAAGCAGAGAGAGACACTAGGACAGAAAAAGCACAATGTGGCTATTCTGAGACTTGAAGAACTGTGTCCTTTCCCCCTGGAAGCTCTACAGCAAGAGCTGGGCAAATACAGTCATGCAAAAGGTCAGCCAGACGGTTCCCTTTGTGTTTCTACATTCTTTGAAGCACTGAACTAAATCTGTTGCCTGCCTTTTAGAATGAAGAGTTGTAGTGGCTTTTACTTCTTTGATCTTTCCTCCCATACATTTATTGTTTCTGGACTGAGATAATACAGATATTTACCACTTGCATTAAAAAAACTTTTTGTTACCTTCCATAAGGCACTACTAAAAATCCAGGAGAAGCATTTTGGGCAGGTTTTGCATTGGTCTTTGCAGTCCAGTCTTTAAGCGGCTTTTGAAAATGGCAGTAGAAAAGCAGAATATAAGCACACTATACACTAATGGTGGACTTTTGGTTTGACTTTAGCAAGCTGTGACCTGCGGTGGAATTTAATCTGGCAATCCTTGATTACACAGATAGTGCCAAAACAAAAAAGGCAGAGGTGCTACAAAAGACAAAGCTATTCTTCTTGAGCTGCTCAGAAGATAAATCTGAGTGTTTGTAATGTACCCTTATCCTTCCTTTAGCCTTCATCTGGAGTCAGGAAGAACCAGAGAACATGGGCCCATGGTCCTTCGTGTCACCACGGTTTGAAAAGCAGCTGGGCCTTAAGGTAAGATGTCCCCATGGTGTTTTAGTTTTTAAAAGGAAGTTGGAAGTTTTCCTTGAATGGAAACTTTTCTGGTGCTTAAACAAAAAAAATAATCCTGATGCCTAAACCAAATTTGTGTTCTAATTTAAGCTGCTTCTAGAATCACATAAGAGTTTGGGTCGAAAGGGACCTTAAAGCTCATCTAATTCCAAGCCCCCCCCATGGGTAGGGACACCTTCCACTACACCAGGTTTCCAAGCCTCATCCAACCTGGCCTTGAATGCTGTCAGGGATGGGGCAGCCACAGCTGCTCTGGGCAACCTGTTCCGGGGCCTCGCCACACTCACAGAGAAGAACTTCTGTCTAAGATCTAATCTAAGTCTCCCCTCAGTCAGTTAACTGTTTATAGCACCATTTAGTGGTGGTGAGCAGGACTGCAGCTTTCTTGTACCCGGTGTTTAGTCAAAGTAGACGGGATAATGAAAGATCCCAGGTAGGAAACAATCTGCTTGAAGTGAGTAGGAGGAGAATCCAAAACTGCCATTTACTCTGGCAGAGTCTGCACTACAGTGTTCTTGGAGCCATGGTCTTTGGGAGATACAGGATAACTTCCTGCATTATTGCCAGCTGGGACTGCCCAGTATCTGACAGCAGACACCACCATGGCATCAGAGGACCTTGAGATGTGATCCTGTGTTTATGCTTCATTAATAATTTCCTCCTGACTCCAATTACAGCTCCGCCTTGTGAGCAGACCTCCTTTACCAGCCCCAGCAGTTGGCATTGGAACCCTGCACCACCAGCAGCAGGAAGACATCCTTACTAAGACATTTACCTAAGTCTAAGGCAGACAACTCCTGTGTCAGTCATGGTTGGTGCCTCCTCCTGTGAAGAACAAAAGCCAGACCCTTAAGACTCTTTAGTTCTCCAAAATGAAAAAAAAAAAAAGAACCAGTTCTGCAGTAATGAAGCAGTTTTTCACACAGAGGGAGAGCCAGAGCTGAGAGGTGGTGCCTGTTACTGTAGATACTTCTCAGTCTCTTGGAGCATTTTCTACAAATATCTTTTAAAAGTTTAAATAAGTAAAAATAGTGCAGTCCANGCTGAGAGGTGGTGCCTGTTACTGTAGATACTTCTCAGTCTCTTGGAGCATTTTCTACAAATATCTTTTAAAAGTTTAAATAAGTAAAAATAGTGCAGTCCAGGGGGCAGGTGGGTGAGGCTGGCTGTAACATACCTTGTGTCACATTGCTGACTTGCGCTTGATGGCTTCCTGGGAAGTTACATGTGTGGAAGCAGTTGCTGTTTCCCCATAAGTCTTAGTGCTGGTTGGTTCAATGAATGCTTCCCCATGCCTGGGAAAGAGACATTTCTCTAGCAGAGTGTTGTGGATTTCCTTGTTTCTTTTCCTATGATCTAGGAATGAAATCTGGGCATAGCTGCTGGGTGTGTGAGTGGTTGAAGGAGGATTCCAAGGGGGGACATCGCAGTGGCTCTGGAAAGCTTCAGGCAGCACTGTTTTTCTCACGTGGAGAAGCAGTACTTTCACATCAAGCTTGCAGGGCTAAAAGCAGGCTGCAGGGATCGTGCCGCGTCTTGAAACTATGTTTTATAGAGGCCAAAGACATTTCTAGAGGCTTGAAGAGTGACACTACCTGCTACCTGGGAAGTTCTCCATTGTATGGATGTGCCGTGAAGCCCCCAGGCCTCATCGGGAGGGAGAGCTTCAATGCAGCTTTTGTTGGTGTTGTGGGTGCAGATTGCCTGCAGAGCACCACTCTTCCATGACGGCTAACTGCATGTGCTGAGTTGGAGGTTAACTCTGTCTCTTCTACTCATGGAGGACATACACCAGGCAGTTTTCCACCTGGGTAACAGAGCAGGTCCAGTCCTTGGACATGAGAGTTTTGTGGGCTATTAACACAAGCAGAAGTGAAGCTTTACATGCTCTTAGATAGCAGAGAAGCTAGCTAGCAGACAGGAACTGTTGCAGCAGTTGTGTGTCCAGGTTTTCAGAAATAAGTATGGGAATGAAAAAAAAAAAGGCATGGAAGTAAGGAGATGTTAGGTTGAGCTGTTCATTAAAGACAGCAGGAACTTGGTAACAGGGAGAAAACACATTAGGAAAACAAGCTTTCTGTAGAATCACAGCATGATTTGGGTGGAAGAGACATTAAGCTCATCCAATTCCAACCCCTTACAACGGGCAGGGACACCTTCCACTAGACAAGGTTGCTCCAACCCGGCACTGAACATTGCCAGGGATGGGGGCAGCCACAGCTTCTCGGCAACCTGTGCCAGTAACTCACCACCACCAAGGAAACCTACTCAGACCTCCTAAGGACTGATAGGATCCGAGCACGGCTGCAATCCAGAGAGGAAGAGATGACTTCCTCCTTCCAGGCGGCAGGCTGGCGTGGCCGAAGGGGCGCTGTGGCGGTGTGAGGCGGGGCTGTGGCGATGTGGGGCGGGGCTGTGGCGGTGTGAGGCGGGGCTGTGGCGGTGTGAGGCGGGGCTGTGGCGGTGTGA
>NDXB01000922.1:0-44828 GCA_002631895.1 Agapornis roseicollis
GCAGGGGGGTTGGAACTAGATGATCTTAAGGTCCCTTCCAACCCTAACTATTCAATGATTCTACTCTTCTATGGAATAGCACAATCCAGGCTTATGGTACAAACCCCAAAATTATCAGAATGAAGAGTTTTCCTTCCATTATTTCCAGATACTACCTACACCCGAAAAAAGCAGAGTTCAGCCCTTCACACTGTAAAAGCTATACACTGGCTATGTTGAGCGTCACAATTTTAGGTCCAAGAATACAGCAGATAAAATTTTTAGTAACATCTAGGACTGCCACAGAAGAGAAGACAAAGCATAAGGTAGGACCAGGAAGAATGCTGAAATTAGTCCCACCATTTTATGCTCTGATCAACAGAAGATGGCCTGCTACTATGAGCACTGCAACTGAAATACAGAATGCCCTTCTGAAATTAAAAAAGGGTATCAAGAATACTCGATTAGAAATGTGGAAGTGATGGACAGAGTGGTTGAAACAGTAGAAGGCACAATGCTAGGGATTCCCTTGGTTATAATCTGAGATTTTGCTTGTGCTCTATAATATATATTCATATTTAAGATTACAGTCGTAGCAGCTAAATTTAATTGATGTTTACAATGAACTGTGACACAGAACCAAAAACATGGCACATGGCAAAATTATCGTATCTATCAGTGGCGATACTAGCATTAGGTGTAACATGGAATAAACTACCTGACAGCTTGAACTTTATCTTTCCCTCAGTTTTGAAACCTGTGTTGACAGCAGAAGTGGAGATATTCCAACACATAGCGCCACTATTGATCACTGGATCTGTGGGAGCACAAGACTAGTGAGCCTTTAGGATTGCTGTCTCTTTGATCTCCAAAAAGTCACACCATTTTCCCAAACCTGGTTTCACTTGATACTGCTCTCTCTTTGCACACAGGCTGAACTAGACCTGTGACTTTGTTACACTGGAAAAAACAGTAATCTTCTTCACAGAATTATTTTCAGATTGATTTTTACACCTACTTGGCTGAGAAATCAAAAGTTCAGAGCTCTCACAATCCCTTTGTCTTTGCTCTCCAAACATGCATGTACACACACGCTATTAGAGGTCTTTTTGCACTTCTGCAGCTTTTCTTTGTTTCAACAACAATCTGGATGGTGAAAAAAACAAAGCCCTCTCCTCTTTCCCTCCTCCTCTTCTCCCTCCCCTTCAAATGATCTGCTTTTAATCATAACTAACATTTAAAACAGACATTAGAAAGGAGAGGCTACTCCTTTATAATTACAAACTTGATAATTACCTGGTGACTTGTAACAGACCCGTTTTCAATGCATCTTCTTCCCTCTGTCCCTTGACAATGTAATCTAATCTCTTGGCTATGCTTTCATCTGGCATCCAATGCTGCACGTTGTTTATCGAACAACAATCTTTTCCTAGTCAATAACAGAACAAAGGCAAAGAAGAGCAACTGTGGTAATACTACAGCACTTACCACTTCAAAAGTAACTACATCTGTATAATTTACATTGCTTATGTGCTTTTTTTTTTTACCTCTTTTAAATCTAGTTTTATCTCCTCTATGCAAGACTGCAGCCTACCTTCACCCTTTTACTGGACTCTCTATATTTACACATTACAGAAGCCATTGTGCACAATGTCAACAGTGGAAGTCAAAACTGGAAACACGGTTTCCAAATGCAGAAAGCTGAGATATTCCATGCATGTTTTCATAGTTGAAAGCACAGCCATTTTCCATGACAGGAAAACCATGTGCTTTACATTACTGGACTATCACCAAGTCTTAGCAATAATGTGTAATGACTATTTTTTTTAAATGTTTTACTTTCTCAATTTCACACTTAGAAATTCAGATAATACTCTCAACATGAGTTCAATTGCTCAGACTTCTTATACCTAAAAATGGAAGCGAGGTCAGGCTGCTGAAGTTTCATCTTTGGATATTTGGGTCCAATGATCCTCTTCCCTAAGGATGCCTGTACTCCATATTCCTTATGTGTCTTACCCTTCCCTAGTTTCTTACATCTACAGCTTAGAACAAGAGAATCCCTGTAACATCCCACCCGTGGTATGTTCAATTCTGATATAACAAAGATCCAGGGCCCTAACCCCCTGATATTTTGACAGTTTACAACTAAATGACTAGAAATAGTAGCATAGTAGCAAAAATAGATCTGCGTAAGTAATCAGCAGCTTTGTATAAAATCAGACAGAAACAACTAGGCTCACCTATATAAAGAGTATCTGCAGATCCAAACTAGCATTAATCACTGAATCCCAAGCTTCATCACTCTTATCAAGTGTCTTTCAACACAAAAAAAAGGCAACACAATTAAAAAATAAATCTGGATGAAGAAGGAGACAGATGAGTACAAGGCATACAAATATCCGAGCTCTAGGATCTTTGTACCAAGAGAATCTGAATACAAGTATTACTATAAAAGAAACGCCTCAAGTACCACTCTGAGTCACATCAGCACAAGCCCTTCACAGCCCTGGCTGTGCATGTATTGATGACTGATTACCAAAGCATAATAGCTTTATGGTACCTGACACTGACCTAAACTAATACTGCTACTAAGATGGTAACACAACTCTCCCACTCACTTTTCATGTAATTTTAACAGGTTCAGGGAGAAATTCCATCTTCCTTAACTGTAAGCTGAAGCATGCAGCTCTGACAATGCTCTCTGCAGATATACCATAATCTCCTACTTAGAGGAATGAACCAATGAAGGGCTGAGATTAGTAAATCAAAGAACAGGAAAATGCGGTTGTGTGGGTGTGAGCATGCTGCCAAGTTGCAATGCTGTTTCAGTCTCTGATGGAAACTGCTGTCCCAGGACAGGCAAATCAAGGTCAACTCTGGAAATAGAGATAGGGGAAAAGGGAGGATAGCACTGCAAGTCAAGTGTGAGACTGGTATATTCTTCCATAATTCATTAGGCAAGACATCCAGTCACTGAAGCACCAACTTATTAACTAAAACTAAGTTAATTAACATTATTTAAAAAAAAGTAGTAAAATAAAAAATATTTTATTGAGATATCTTTGCTCACTCGGTAAAGTCAAAAGAAAACAAAAGACTGGGCAAAAAGTAATAATTATCCTTCATCACAATATGATTTCAGAGGTGTTTGTAATAAAAAGTCTTTGGAGACATTCATAGCTATAAGGAAACTCATGAGGACAAGCCAAACAGAGTTAAGTCAAAGCTTTGCTGACAGAACAGAAAACTGTTCTGGTTCTCCAGAAAGAGGAAAGTCCTCAGGACCTAGTTATCCAACTAAGCTAATACTTAAATAACTAACTCACAGAATATATCTTTCATTGATAACTTCTGCAGAAACCCAAAGCACTTCAGACAGGAATGCACTCTTCTAAAAGCAACTCCTGTGACAGAACAGCAGTTATGAAGCTCTATCTTGAGCACAGAAAGAGGGAGCTAGAAGAGTACCATCTAATTTCTTTAATGCCAGCACTTAACCCCAAAGGTTTTCCTGACTCAAAGACATTATGCCTCTGGTGATCTTGTGAGAAGCAGGGCACTTGACCTCCTCTCCATTGCTCCCCTCATGCACAAACGAAGTTGTTGTGACACAGAACAGGTGTGGAGCTTTGACTCAGCAGCCACGCACGTATACACCTCACTTATGGGACCACTTATACTGTCTTCTGCCACAAGGTTAGGCTGGAGGTGAAAGCAACAGTGCAACATCCTATCAATCTGACAGCATGCACACAGAATCTGTCTCTCTGCATTTGTTAAGTGGACAGACCCTACAAGACCTGTCCTTCCTCTTGCTTTGGTATCTTCTGCTTTAAGAGGTGGGAAACAAAAAACAAAAACAGAAAAAAGAAAAAACAGAAAAAAGAGAAAAAACAAAAACAGAAAAAAGGAAAAAAAGTAAAAAGAAAAAGAAAAAAGTGCACTCTGACAAGCTTTAAAATAAACAGAACAGACCTTAACCAAAATAAAAGTTCCATCAGCACGCTATTTAATTTCCTCCCAATCACTTGCCTAAAAACAGTGAATAATTAGATGATATCTATTTTTAAGTAGTTATACTACCCAATCACAATGGCAACAACAGTGTTGTAATTGGGCCTTAACAACTTTTGCACCTAAACCTTTCAGTAAAACCCTCTCACAGCAATTCCATTTAGTTACCCCTCACTTATTTTACTGGGTCATGAGAAGATACCCAGGATAATTCAAAACAAGTTAATTCAGGTACCAGTCATACAGTTCAATTAACTCAACCCCCGAACTAAACAGACCCATTTCTCCACACCACGTGTAAAGCCACACTCCTGTTGCTGCTACTGTACTGGTATCTCGTAGCTGGTTTGGCTCAGGTCCAGTTTCTCTCAGTGCCAACCAACGTCAGGTCAGACAAACAGACTGATTGTCCTGCTTTCAAGTCACCTGGTTCTCCAGCTCACAAGCGGTCCTCACACAAGTGCAGGTAACAAAACAGTTTATACAAGAAGCACTGCCAATCCACCTGTCTCTCTAAAATGCCCCAGTTATTTCGTAAGTATCTACCCATTGTTCAGTGCACGCTGGTTGCTACCAAAGAAACCCTAAATTTTGGAGCAGTTGCAAGTGTTAAAATACCTCTGCACCTTGTTTTTGCATCTAAACTCCTGCCATTGCAGCAGCCACATCTCCAGCTGGAGTTCTGGGCAAAGTTGATGAGGGCAGAGAAGGCAGCATGCACCCTGCAAGGGCTCTGCAGAGTCGAAAGGGAGGGAGGAGAGGGACCTGGAGCACATCTTCAGCTCCCTTCCATAATTCGGTAATTAAAAGAATCTCTCAGTGATGAAACAACTTCCACAAGTGCCACCAATTCAGCAAATGACAGCTCCTGTCCACAGCTGATACCACGCAAACAGTTCTTGGCAAAGCACAGAGGTTAACAAACCTGCAATACTTACTGGATAGCTGTTGTAAAAATGACAAACCATGGGTGAATCACAGCTTTATTAGACACCCGTTACCTCAGTCTATAGGAAAACTGACATAATTAACCTTCACGTTGCTGTTTCCCACCTTTATTACCTGTTGTGATAAAAGCTTAGCATAGTTACTACCTCTACTTTACTTTTTAGTGTAAGAGCCATGCTGTGATTTTACAAAGAGAACAGTTATCAAAGTGTGTTTTAAAAAAATAAAATGGGGGTTATTTTCTCAGTTTTCTAAGAAAGTGCTGTAACAACTGAATAAGGAAAGGTTATTTTAACCTCCAAAGGCTATTGTTCCTTTTTTAATCCCCAAAATTGTCTGGAGCCAGACAACACAAGGCTGCTGTGCCCTGAGCTAGAATGAAAGGGGGTGACGGTAGGAGTGGGGTGTCTGTTTACAATTACTCCATTCCTGGTTTTAATGAATCTTACTGAATGACCACTAAGTGCTGGTTTTGTTCTTTGGAACAAGGGGCCTATTACTGGAAGACTAAAAAAGGAAGGAAAAGGGAAAGGGAAAGCAAACACAAAGCTGCCAAACTCAAAAGTGTTTCAAACATCTCAGCTGTATGTCCCGGAGGTAGTCTGCTCCTCAGGCACAAGACTGTCCCCTACACATTTTCAGTCCTTTTCTGCCTCTTCCTTGACAGGCTGAAATAAAACAGCTGAGATAAGGGGGAACAAGAGAACACCAGAACTGGAGTAAAAATTCACAGATACCTACTAAAATATTGAGACTCGCATTATTAAAATGTGGAGAATTATCATTTAACCAATACGTACATTTGGTTACTTCTGCCACCTGCAAGCAAGCCTTCCAGAACCATGCAAGCAGCCAACTTCAAGAGGAAGAAGGGATGGATCAGGTCTGTCTTGCACCGTCCTCTGCCTTCCCCGAACTGCCTCATAGTCGCCCTCAAAATCTCATCAGCCATTCCCAACGGCTACAGCTAAGAGACAAAATACAGCAAAACCTCTGTCCTGCCTCCCTGCTGCACATACACACTTCCCCTCCTCCTCGCAGGGGGCAGAAACTGTAGTTAAATACCGGCCAGAGATTTAAACTTTAAGACCAAACAGCTGCAAACCACCACAGGCAACCTTGAGAGTCTTCACTGAGGATCCTGAGCATTTCATTGAGGAGTCTGGCTTTCTGGGTTTTTCCCTAGGCTGGGAAGGTTGCAAAGCATCAGACTTTTTTAGTCCAGAGAACTGAATTTAATCTCATGATTAACAAAAAATATCATAACAAATAATACATTTTTTTTTTCAATAAAGTTGTTTTGAAAAAATTATACAGTACAGATGTATAAAAGTGGCACTACATGGTTTGTTTTGTGTAGTGTGGCTTAAAAGCTCTACTGACACTCTTTACAGCCAAGGAGTTTGAATAATACAGCCATGTCAAATTTATGATGGCAAACCCATCATGTGCCTCAGCAAATGTCATCAATCTACTTTACTGAAAATGATGCTCAGGAGAAAATACTTTTTCTCTAAGCCTTAGAAAAAAAAAAAAGCTGTATGTGTCCAACACATATATAGCCATTCTTACACAAAACAGTACCTGTCTATTTTACCACACGTATCTTTGACAGAGATGTCGTCATCAGCACAGAAACATTACCTGCGTACTTCCCATTTTTCAAGCATGTACCTACAGACTTGGGACCACTATGACTCATCTGATTACAAGAAGTTGCATTATCTTTACCCTTTCTACATGGCAACCATATTTTGCCTTTCAGCTTCCCTGCCTTGGTGGCTAGAATGCACATTTTCCTTGCAAGGCAACTTACAGCTCAAATTAAGATGGGTAAGTTACCCCACATTTACCACAGCAAATAAAGAAGTATGTGCCATGCAAAGGAAGAGTTACCCCAACCTTTGATGCTGGTTGTGAATCAAACCCTTCAAGTGTCCACTTGGTGAGGATCCTCAAAGCTCCAGGAAGCAAAGGGTGACTAACTTCATCACTTATAAGGACTTGAATTCATTTTAAAACATATCCATGTTTTACATCTATATAATATTTCTTCTTAAAGTCTGGATAGTTTTATTAAGAAATTCCATTGCGTAATTTGGTTAAGACACTTACCTCAGTGACACTGTTTGACAGTGATTGCTATGAGCTATTTCTTTCTTCGATACTTTTAAAAAGTCAGTACTTTTAGTAGACACTTACTTAGCACTGTTAGCCACCAGTCAGCCACTTACCCACTCAACATGATTATTTCCCTCATGTTACAAGCAATACATATAGCTATTTTAATTCCATCTTCTTTCCCATTCATTCTTCTTGCTGACATTCAGCCAAGTTGTTGTACCCCCCCCACCGACTGAGATTGCTGATCTCTGAAGCAATCACAGCACTGTATCAGTACTGCCCATGTTATTCCATTTGAGAGCAAAACACCAAACTATATCATCCCTATACTGCTCAGGGTGTATCTTAATGCTCTGTTTGTTTTTTGATTGTTGCTGTACTCAGAGCAGATATTGAAGGGGGCCTATAAAGATGCTGGAGAGGGACTCTTCATTAGGGACTGTAGTGACAGGACAAGGGGTAATGGGTTCAAACTTAAACAGGAGAGGTTTAGATTTGATCTAAGGAAGATATTCTTTCCTGTGAGGGTGGTGAGGCACTGGAATGGGTTGGCCAGGGAGCTTGTGAGTGCTCCATCCCTGGCAGTGTTCAAGGCTAGGTTGGACAAAGCCTTGGGTGACACGGTTTAGCGTGAGGTGTCCCTGCTTATGGCAGGGGGGTTGGAACTGGATGATCTTAAGGTCCTTTCCAACCCTAACTGTTCTGTGATTCTATGATTTTCACTGGCATTAAGCCATCCATAAGCAATCACACAAACAAATAATTCAGACTCATGAAATCTCAGCAGGACGTTATAACACGCACATAAAGGAGAACAAAATAAGGTGGCCGTTACCCATGCAGGTCTGGTAAACTCCCAGCACCTTGCTTTACAACCTGGAAGTGTCTTTTATCAGATTCTGTCTATGCATTTTTCTGAAGCTTAAAAGAGCTATCTGCAAGGAAAATAAGAGAGTCTATCGCCTGGCACACTGCTGAAAAAACAGCAGCTCGTGTCCTCACCTCTTATGGTGGGCAGGAACAGGTTTTTTTCTGTACAGTGCCCAACACAATGTGGTCCTGTCTATCACCAGAGCTCCTAATAGCCTCTTTGCATATACTAATCCAAATGGCCAATCCACAGACCAGACACTTTCCATCTGGATGAAGAGAACAATTTGTGGTAGCAGAAGGATGTTATTCTGTACATGGACCAGACACTCAAAAGCCCTACCACACATACATAGCCTGTGAATTATACTACTGTATACAAGGCAAAAAAGAAAGTATTTCTTTCAAGACTTGGCTTCTTTTTCTGGCCTCTAAGAAGAAAATGTGGTCCAGTGGTTACTAGCATCACAACCAAACACAGACTTTTCTGAATGTCTGGGTGACTAGATGGATGCTATTTAAGAGCTCTGGTACAGGTACAATTAGACCTCTGCTTCTGCACAAGTATCTAGTATGACCACAAGCAACATCTCAATCATGTCATTTGCAAACAGGGTGAGCGCTCCATGCTTGCCTTCTGTCTGTGATACCATGCTACAACGACCATAAAATGTGGAGGATTAACATTCACTCAAAAGACTAATATGTGGGCTTTTCTGAGATATTTCTGCCCTTTTTGCTGACCATGAAGGATGGGGGGGATGGGGTGTGTGTGCTTCTGAATTCTCATCTTTCCTTCTCCACTAACCCAAAGTCTAACTTCACGCTTTGCAGGCAAATGACACATGGAAGACAAGACCGCAGTTCGCACACAGAAAGCAGTATGCTGTCCAGACTACCCAAAACACAGAGTAGATGTTTGCAGAACTTCATGATAAGCTGATTAAATTTGCTGAGCAAATATATTTTCATTGGCCAAATCTAGGTGACTCTTCTCAGGGAAAGCAATTCTGCTGTTTGGATCACCACCAGCACTCCAAAGATGAAGAGCCTGGAGTTTTTCAGAAACTTGATTCAATCTCGATGATTTTAATTTATTTTTCAATTCTCAGAATCAGCTACAACATTATCATGAAAACTTAAAGAAAAAGGTCTGCCCAAAACAAAGAGCGAGCCCAGAATATTTCAGTTAGTTAATGCCAGACATTAGTTTCCTAGTGGTACCTATAGGTTCTTATACCCCAGCAGTCAAAGAATTGAGTGCCAGATGGGTATTTGTTTTTTGAGGGGGCTGTATTTTGGGGTGGTTTTGTTGTCTAGGCTTACATCATTCAGGGAAAAGGTATAGGCACATCAGTAAAAAGTTTTCTGTCAGAGTACATTGCTGCTCCATCAGAGTCTTCTGCCAGCTTAGCTAGAGAAACACGGCTCTTGGGGACATTCGGATGCACCACCACAGTCAGAACTGTACAAAACCTCGCAAGCAGTTCAGACACAAGCTGGATTTCAGAGAGGCAAATTTAAACTAGCACACAAGGCAGATTTATTGACAAGTTACTTCAATTTAAGTTTGTGCGATTTGCGTTACCTTGCATGAAAGTCAATGACTTAATTTCTTTTCGGTTCAGGGCCTGCACAGACAACTTTGCTACTGCTAGCCTTTTGCCAGCTGACATTTCTCTAGGAAGCCTATCTTGCACAGAGATTAAAGAGAAAAGAGGGAACAAGTGTATCTTAAAAGGAAATTCCACACATTTTTTTCCCCTCAGACTATAAAATGGGATGAAGATAATTCCAGGATTAACACACAAAATCTTTGGGATGAAAACTGAAATGAAACTGGCAGCATAAAGATAGGAGACTTTTTCACAGTATCTTTATCGGAGATTTTTACCAGCAAATATCTAAAGCTACAGCTAGCCGCTTAAATATGAAGAAAAAACGGTTTATTTGCTTACTTTTTCTATGCACTTTGGAATGCAAGAAATCACTTCACACATCCTACAGAGCAATTGTGTGCCTACACAGAACCGCAGAACCACTGGAGTTGGAAAAGACCTTTGAGATCATCGAGTCCAACTGCTAACCCAGCACTGCCAAGCTCACCACTAAACCATGTCACTAAGCACCACATCTACACATCTTTTAAACGCCTCCAGGAATGGTGACTCCACCACTTCCCTGGGCAGCCTGTTCCAATGTTTGACAACCCTTTCAGTGAAGAAATTTTTCCTCATACCCGATCTAAACCTCTCCTGATGCAACTTGAGGCCATTTCCTCTTGTACTATCCTTTGTTACTGATTAGAAGGTGAAGAAAATAGATCCAGAGACATGGCCCAGTCTAAACAGTGCCCTGTCAGACAACAGTGATATTCTTGTTCTAGTAACCCTCAAATAACTTGTTTTCTGTCTTTTATATCCACACTTCTCTTTCTTTGCTTTCTCCTGCCACCAGCATCTGGATACACCCTACTGCCTCACTGCCTCATCTGTACAATTCAACATTACCATAGATGTAAGTGCAGTACTATGAAACACAACCATAATGGCAATGTCATCTTCCCACTGAAAGGAAATGATTTCTGTTTAGTTTCAATTGCTCCTACTCTTTGACTCTTTTCTCAGACCCTTGTATCTTCTCCCATTGCCCCATGACAAGGACTTATTTTTAGAGCATCTGTCTCGATGGGACATCTATTTAGAAAGGATTCTCACTGCCACCACATGATTGCATGGAGAATACTGGGCAGCCACTGCACACTGGCAAGAACTCCACCTATGCTCCCTCACCGAGAAGCTGAAGGAGACCAAGAAAGGAAGAGTATGGAGAGTATCACTTGCTGTCAGGGCAAGCAGCATTTGCCATAACTGTGGATAACTGTAGGCAATTTAAAATGAGAAACTGCGTAACCTTTTCATCTTACACAAGTACTGGTTGAAAGTTAGTGCAAGAGAGAGGGATGGACATGTGCTTTTCAAGCCTCATCAAGTGGCCATTACGAGAAAGGTTTTCCAGCAGCTTTCATTTATTTGGCTTTTTTTCAAGGAAGAATTGTAGGGGTTACATCCAGAGCACCAACACTTCAAGATCCTTAAGAATGTTACAAAAGCTGTACTGCATTTCTGTCAATCCAGGGTGGCAGAATTCAATTAAAACACGTTTTCCTGAGCAAAAAATATCTTTCGGACTTTACCATCTACATAGACTGGATCACTCTGGAAGAGGCAAAACACCTTTGCACCTTCAGTTTGGGCAAGGTGCAAAGGCAAATGCTAGGATGGCCCAAATTCAACAGCAGACAGGTAGTCTGGCTTTGATCCCCAGACCTATTCTGAATGAGAGGAGGCTCCCTCGCTTCATTTTTCTCCATACCACAGCAGCAGTACACCACTAATGCCCATCTAAGCTCAGATGGTGCAAATGATACATGTAAACAACACCTGAGGGGTAGGTACGACTTTGAAAGGGTCATTTGCAAAATTATTGTTTTAGAGACTTCAATAAAGATGTATATTTTATGCATTCTAGACAAATAATAAATGTGAACATTATCAGAGGACTTTCAATCCCTTAACAGAGGCTAAATATTTTCTGCTAAATTTAATGTTAATGTAAACAAAGTCCCTATTACCATTATCTTTAATTTCTTTCTCCTTCTCTAGAGATTAAAAATAAATTTCAGCACTAACCAGATGGTGAGTAACCATTAGAAAATAGCTTCTAATAATAAAACCTAATTAGTTCTGACATGACCTCCATTGTGCATTATCAGCTTTGGCCATCCTTGTCTCTAAATTGGAGAGACATCAATTTTATAGATAGACCACTCGGACAAAGAATTGGTTGGATGGCTGCATACAAAGAGTTATGGTCAATGGCTCAATGTTCAGCTGGAGACCAGTAACAACTGGTGTCCCTCAGGGATCAGTGTTGGGACTGGTCTTGTTCGACATCTTTGTCGGAGTGCTGCCAGAGAGGCTCAAGTCAAGTGGCAGAAGTTGAAGGTGAAAAAGTAGATAAAAAAGTGCGTCTGGAAGCAACGCTTCAGGAGGAGGAAGCCATCAGACAAGAAAATTAAGAAAAAGAGATGGAAAGACTGTCTGAAGTCGTACAGAAAGCCAAAGAAACCCTTCAGGTTGCAGCTGTGGTAAGTTCTGCCCTCAACTATTGAGAAATATACGTCAGTGATATAAAAACTTGTATGTTGTGAGTTACTGCCTCTGTTCTGGGCTTTACCTGTGCAAAACTGGACTTTAAATCCACATATGAAAGATGTGGGAGAATATTAAAATAGATTGCAACCCAGAAGGGTTCACTGTGGAACAAAAGATTGTCTCAGTCTTACATACGTTGGATTTCTCTTTCCTCTTTATTAGAGTAATAGAAGCCCTTTACTCCTCTAGCAAACATGGTGGGTTGTTTTGTTTATTTCCTCCACTTGTACTTCAGATGTTCTTATCTTTGGCTTGTCCTATTTGACACTAACCTGATAATGTCATTGTATAGCAGCTGACTGTAAAAGCTGCTGGACTGCTTTATTACTGACTTAAGCCTCAGGAGCTCTCAAGCATAGTTCATTAACTGCAAGTGAGTATTTTAATGTGAAACCACTCAATATAGATAGGCTCAGAAAGTTGGGGCTTGTCAGCCTGGGGAAGAGAAGGCTGCGTGAAAACCTCATAGCAGCCTTCCAGTATCTGAAGGGGGGCCTATAAGGATGCTGGAGAGGGACTCTTCACTGGGGACTGTAGTGATAGGACAACGGGTAATGGGCTCAACTTAAACAGGGGAAGTTTAGATTGGATATAAAGAGGCAGTTCTTTACCATGAGGGTGGTGAGGTACTGGAATGGGTTGCCCAGGGAAGCTGTGAATGCTCCATTGCTGGCAGTGTTCAAGGCCAGGTTGGATGAAGCCTTGGGTGGTATGGTTTAGTGTGAGGTGTTCCTGCCCACAGCAGGGAGGTTGAAGCTTGACAATCTTAAGGTCCTTTCCAACCCTAACTATTCTATGATCGTAAGAACTTTGCAGCTCCACAACCACTACAGACAAACCTTAGCCATGAAGTCTGGTGAAAACCCTTACTCCTTAGGTTCCCTCCCTTTTTGCAAGTGACTTTAAATGGGACTAATAGATATACAAGGGAATTAGTACTTGCATTAATAGCTCCAATTTATTCTGAAGTTTTCACTTTCTTTTAACACATTCTGATACATGGTGCAGGTTTGCTTTTCCATATGACAGTATTTCAGGCTTGCTTGCAAAGGACTGCAGTCACAAAGAAGATTCCTTGCTGAAATGACAATTTTCCCTTTGTGGCTTATTAGAGCCAATTTAAGCCAGACTAACAAGTAAAGAAACAAAACAAATGCATAGCTGTCATTTAAAAACATATTCTTAAAAGGCTTTAGGGGTATCATTTATGAAACACAAAGAGATTTCCTTCTTTAGCAGTGTTCCAACACATTACTCTTTCGTGCTTAGTCCAAGACATGAATATACTTGCCTAAAATGTCAGTGAGGTATTTATACGAAGGCAACTTTTCAGAAACCTATTATTGTGAATACAAAACAGGAAGTTCAGTAATACCACCAGTATATGTTAAATAATGCTTAGTATAAACTGTGCTCGTCAATTAATAAGCACTGTTAATCCCTTTAGGGGAAAGGGAGATGTGAAGTGTGAACTGAAAATACTGACTCATGATAAAACCTTTGAGCATTTTTCCCACAAGGCTTTCCGTTTTGTTGGGTTTTTTTTCCCCACCCTCCCAATAGCAGACAGAACACAACAGAAGACAGAATTTGCAATATAAATGAGAAAATGAAGGGGGAAATGAGAAAAAAGAGAGATGTGTTTGAAAGTGAAAAACAAAACTATGAAAATATAATAAAATAATAGCTCAATAAGTGCTTAATGATATTTTGCATTCTGCAGCTCCCTTCATTTCTCATGCTTTCACTAGCTAAGCATTGTAATAACTATGTCATACAGAAGGTGCACCCTCAGGAAATTACTTTATCAACTACTCAAATGCATCTGTACTGGTGCACAAGTGTCACAACCATTTAGAAGAGGATGGAAATAAAAATGCCACATAATACTGAATAGTCTTCAGCCACTAGACACATTTTAGGCCATAAGTGAGAAAACCTCACCATTAGTTTGCTCTTTTCAAAATATCCACAGCTGTACTGAAAAAAACAAAAACAAAACCAAAAAGCAATCAAGAGCTTCCAAAGTACAAAGCCCTGAAACAAAAACCACATGCAAATCATATGGGCAGAAATCAAAACTTCTCTTCCCTAGGGTGTGACAAACAGATATCTATTTACAAATGTGTAAGAACAGCTCTTTTGACACAGCTCGCTAACAATTGCAGGCTCTCCACTTTCTCCTACAGGCAGCTAAGAGACTGAACTTTGGTTTGACTGCCATCTGCTGACCCCATGTTTTGGCAACCTGAAGAGCCATTTCAAAACGTGCACAAACCTTCCAAAATGTCCAGTTTCTTATTTCACTTCCTGGTAACAATTTAGAGATAACAAGTATTTATTTTTAAAGAAATCAAATTACACCAGATGTCCTGATCATTAGCATCCTTCAGCTAACTTTCAGATAAACACAGAAAATGTAGTAATTCAATGCACATCAATAAGATGACTACTGAAACAAAAGCATGTAACACACAGGACCACTGTGACATTAAAAACCAGAGAATTAGGTACAACAGCTACTCCTTAAAGAGAAACATAGCTGAAAACTACTAAAAAAAATAAGGAAAATATAAAATAGCGATAGACTACCTTTATTTTCCTCTGTAAGGCAGAACATCACAACAATCCCATTTGCCACACAAATATTTGATATTATGGAGAGTCTTTGTTTCATTGTATCCCAATGAAAAACACACATATACACATGAAAGAAACCACACTCACTTTCAAGACCCTCATATTTTCCTGGTTTCTTTCCTTCAAGATAGCAAATACTTTACAAAGGGCTGAGTTGGTTGCTGATGCTGAAATGATGGAATCAAGGCATGAACATAATTATACCTACCAGCCACTTTGCAAGAGACTACACTGTGCATGAGGACAGGACTTGCAGGGATTTTTTCCTAACCAAGAATGCTTTTATCAGTACAACCCACGATTTAGATGCATATCTCAGCTCAAACTGAAGCAGTAAGAAATTTATTCTCCTCTTGCATATAAGAATAGCTTTAGCTTATCTAAGTATCCGCAGTAAGCAACCAAGCAAACAGTGCATGTACAAAAAGTCATAATCTCAGGGCACCACAACCATCTGGCTGTGAAAATACCTTGCTTATTTTTACTCTCTCCCTAATTTTTAATGAGGTGGGAGAGCTCTTATAGCCCACCTTCCTTTTTAATTTTTCATTTAGCAAAGCTGTAGTTCTTTCATTCCTGTTATACGAGAAAACTGGGGGGCAGGAGAGGAAGCACATGATTATACTTAAATAAGCTATTACTTAAACATATTATATAAATACATTTATATAAGACAATGTTAAAACCCAAAGGGTTCAGACTTGCCAAAACAATGACTGTGTCTGCCCAGTTTTATCCATGGTGTATTTCTGGCTAATCAGATACTTACTTTAGTCACTTTTTTTCTAGTACCCAAGGTTCCAGTTCTGGAAACATTCAAACACAGCTTTACCTTTAAAGTAAAGCTTATGCATAAACGATTCAAGTGTTGGGATCAAAGGAGAGAGAAAACAGTTCATAGAATACAGTAGCTTATCGGAAAAGAAAACAGTTTTAAAGGTTTGAGTGTGGACAGAAGGAGTTCCAGGTTAAGATGTTGTGCACCAGTATTTTTATGAAAATATAAACTAAACCCATGGAAATCTTACGTCTACAGGTACACAAATCCTGGATGTTCTGAATCAAACCACAACTTCTATTCTCGAAGAACAATACTAATTAAAATAATTTATTTTAAAATATATTTGGTGTCACAGAGGGTTCATGGCTCCAATTCATATTTTGTTCTTTTCCAACAACTTTACATTATTTGTGCTCTGTCACATCCCTGCTGGCAGACCACATCAAAATATGCCTTTGTTGTGAAAATGTGACTGCTTGAACAGTTGATTTGCGATGTGGCATTTTCTGTGAAACATACACTACTTTCACATGAAAAACCAAGACAGAACCAATTCCTACTCTCTACAAAACTCTAAATGATCTTGCAGAAATCCTGCAAACAATCTAGGGCCTTCAGTGGTGGCTTTTTTCCTTTTCTTGCTCTGACCACTAGAACTGAAAGTAACCCAGAAAGAGGAAACACAGAACTTCCCCGTCAGTCAGGGCTCTGAAATCTCTGTGGGGTTTCACAGTCATAGAAGAGGGAGGAATTTTGTCCTCTGTAAATGTTAAATCAACAAGAAGCAGTGACTGAACAGCACCTCACTTACAGTGCCTACAGCAACTACAGATGGCTTACTTTGTTCTCATCGCTATCACAAACAGTTTTGTTCTTGATGCACAAAGGATATACATGCCTTCAAGAAGAAGGTGTCAATCTTCTAAAGGCACTACACTACCAATAACTGCTGCAAAGTGCATAACCTATTTCCACTTCACATCAATACTTTGCATTCTTCCATTCCTTGACAACACTTTTTCTGGAGAGGAAGCGTGTGGCAAGTCTACACTCTGATAGCAAAATGCACACGAGCAAGACAATAAAACCCATTAGTTATTTTCCAAACAATGTAAGTGCATTATTTAGCACATGCCAGTACTGCTGATCTAGCTAAGACATACCTTTCATTCAGGAAATTAACTGTTTATCTTGATTTCAGTTGCACAGAACCAAAACAATATCCTCTGCAGCCAATGTTTCTGAGTGAAGAATAAAGTTCGTACTCTAGTTTCCCTGGGAAATGCACTCTTTCTAAATACAGGCAGAGAAATTCTGAGGAGCTCAAGGAATAGGAATCAGTGGAGAAATCTAAGATGGAGCCAGCTATACACTTCCTCACACACACTCAAATGGCATCATTAGTGCATGAAGACAACAGAAAAGTTCAGATATCAGATCAAAATGGTACTTAAGCACTAAAACGGGCATTTAAAGACTTTAACACACTTCATCATTAAATGCATAGAAGATTGGTGTTCCAATTTCATTTAAAAAAAAAAAAATGAGAGAATTTTGTAAGCTAGCATTTACATACCTTAATAAAACTAATGTAAATGGTCATTTTATAGGTGCAGTAACATGTTCCAAGATGCGCGGTTGCCAATTACACACACCTCATATGTTGACTGATGAACATACACACCCTGGTGTGTGTTCTTGCTTACATATCTCATGTGCCTCCTTGTTAAGTAATGGAATAAGACTTGCCATGCAAACTGGCTAACACGGCCTCTTCTCGCTCAGTGGCTTCTGCAAAAAATATTCACTGCTAAGAAAAACAATTTCTAAAATACAACTAAGCTACCTGCAATCTCAAGTACATTCTCTTCTGTATATCCCTGTCAGGCATGTGCTTTCCCCAGACTGGTTGGCATTCAGCATTTCTCTGCGTGCGTTGCTGTCTATTGTGAAGACTTAGTCCTCCTCACGCAGCTGCATACCAGCTAGTTTCTCTCAATGACTGCCTGCTTTACTACTTCCTCATCATGAAAAGATGGGCACGCTTATGTTCTCCACACAACAAGGTGCACCGTGGTGCACAGCCAGCTTTCTTTTAGAATTCTTTTTCTCTTTAAAAGATTTTTTATAATTTTGGTTTGCTTATTTTGAATAAACGCTGGCTAGTGTGCAAGAGCTCTAACAGAAAGGCATGCTTTGTTCAAAACAATGCATTTCTTAGCCTGCTGGAAACCAACCTGTGATTTTTATTGTGTTTTGGTTTGGTGTTTCCCCCCAACCCCTCCCAGTCACAGTACTTAATTCCAAAGGTACCAACACCAGGACCTGTAGCTTACCTATCATGCTCATTTCTGACAAGATATAGCAAAACCAGTGCCAGTCTTCTACAGAACCTGTGTACAAAGGAATTCAAATCGTCTTAATCTCATTATACTGTGTGATGCTTTATCTCTCATTCCTCTGTTTTCAATGAGAGTCCAACTGTACTTGTCAGGATCTGTCTATAGATAACAGCATGTACTGGCAGGGTAAGGACTTTTCCTGTGCTACCTCTCTGCTGTGACACATAACAGGCCCCTTCATCTCATCTACTTTTCCTGCATAAAATTTGCATCTCCTTTATGAGGTTTAATACCAAAGGAATTACGCAATACAGGAGCCATAATTTCTGATGATAGTTATTCAAAGCAACAAGAATGAAGACTGAGAGTAAAGAACTGTCCAAGACTCTCAGGAGACTTAGCAATTGGGCAATATTCAATATAAGTAAATGCAAAGCAATGAACATGGGAAATTGGGAAATTCAATCTTTCCTTCATATATAAATGGATGGGCTGCAAGATGAATCATTACCACTTCTAGTTTTAATAGAGAGTGATGAACACTTGATCTCAGCTCTTCACACTGATTAAATATAAGCAAACCAAGTGTTACAAATTCAGAACCACTAATAAAAGAGTAAAGACCAAACCAGAAAGAATCATTATGCACCATACAAACTCATATTGCAGCCACACTTTGGATAGTGTAAGCAGTCCCAGTCCCTTTCTCTCAGAAAGGCTATAACAGATCTGGAAAAGGTTCAGAGAAGGACAGAAAGGATGATCAAAGGCACAAGACAGTTTCTGCTTAAGGCACAGTGGCTCTCCTTTCATTCTGCACCCTGTTCACTGACTCCAGTTATCCGGAAGTTGAGGGGTTTTTTCTTTACTGTTGGTCTTTCTTAAAAACAAAAAGAAAAGATTATATAACTCATAGAAAGGTAGAAGGGTGTGAACCAGAGAAAGATACAGGTTTGCATATCAGTTGTTTTGAGAACCAGCTGCTTTGCCAGAAACAGCACAGAGATGTGTGGAATGGGGGCACAAAGGCATGAATTGGCATTAAAAGCATCATTCTTGTTTGTTCCCTGAGAGAATGTGAAAAATCATCATGAGCTTGGTTCAGAAACAGGTTCTAAAATGCCCACAAACTTGGTTTGGGTTTTGGCTTTTCCATAAAATACCAATGAGAAAGCCACAGTGATGTTTCACTTCTTCATCTTCCATCTGTGAAGTGAAGGCTACTTAATTTGCCTTCCTTTCTCTTAGCATTGTTTTAGGAGGTACTACTGCAGGTGACACTGAAGTATGTCACCTATACACAGGCCACAATGCATAAGACAGCAATAGCTGCAGCCCTCTGCATAAATAGGCCAGTTTTTCAAGAGGTTTATTTACCTCTATTTGTCTTCATATTTCTTTAGTTCTCTCTGTGTCTTCACCTGAAAAAAGAATCTAGTGGCATTTAAATACAGGTTCTGACATCCTTTTCTATCATCCTGCTAACTTGAATGTATATGTTTAATTTCATAATAGATTTTTCTATTTTCTAGAGTCAATTTTCATAAGATCTTTTTATGTTGAAATTTTAACTTTGAGAGAGGTTATTAATGGCAAAATAGGATACATTATTCTATCCGAATTAGTGACTAGTAAACACAAAACAGCTGATTTCTAGATTTAAAAGAGGTAATACAAAGCAAAAATTGTCAGTATGACATGATCAACAATACAAAAGCACAGTTCCCAAAGCCACCTTTTAGAGCACCTGGCAAGGAAAAGTAAATCACGAAGACACTGTAGGCAGCAATCAGAATATTGTTATAAAGTGTATACAAACCATAATTAAGAGAAGGCTTCTTCCAAATCTTTTCCGTACATGTGGTATATGCTTGTCTGCAGCACAAAGCTTGATTTGCCACAGAGGGATACATTTAAAACAAAGAAGTAACTACAACCCGATTAATTAAATTCTTCAACAAAGTAAGAACATAACCCCGAAAAGGAGCAGTCCCCAGATTTCCACTGCTGAGTCCTACCAGCCATTGTCTGGCACCACCTTTTACCACCAAAATACTCACTTGACTTTCAGACCCTTCTCCATCAAGCAAGTTCAAATACCTTATAATCTACATGTTTTTCTAGGTTATTCTAAAAATCTAGCAAACTGTTGCGATCCCGAGCCAATTCTTACAACTGTATATACATCAAATCATACAAAGCTTCAAACAAGCTTTTGTTACTAAATTACACTGGCACATGCAACCCTGAGGTACTCCAGTGACCTAAATGGTCATCCACCAAGTTTCCACTGTTCACAAGAGATGCTCATATAGCCCTAGCTTTGCACTCCTTCCACCTGCCTTATGAAAATGACATATTATGAATCAGTGATCCCGGGTGGTTCCTTTTTCTCTTATTATAATAGTACTACCTTCAATTAGCTTGAATCTTCAGAACTTTCTTAAATCACTAAAATCTTAGAAGGAACCTGTTTTTCCTGAACAAAGCTATTATCTTTCATTGTTATACGTACTGCACATAAATGGTATTTACACTTATCCTTAAGCAGCAAGTGCATCACATGTGCAAGACATCCAGCTTTCATCACTGATGATGTAAAGATTGATCTCCTTCAACGCAAGAGAAAAATCAACCAGTGGAAGTTCTGCCTATGATGTCCTATTTTTCCTTCTCCCCACAGAGGTTTCACAAAAAAAACCAAACAAAAAACCAGTCCTGATCAACTGAATGGACTAATGATAGCATCTGATATCCAGAAAGAATTTAAGCGAAAGATTACTAATATCCTTACTGAGAAACAAGTGTGTATCAGCTAATCCCTAAATTCAATGTCTCTTCAGAGTTCTTTACTAATGTATAGAGCTTGATCATACTACAGCTTGCTCATTATAAAGCTCAAGAGTTCAGAGGTTTTCTAAACCTAAACCTGAAACTGTCACCACCTTACAGCATTCCATCAAACAATGAAATCGTTCTCTGGCTACCTCAACCTCCCAGGCTGCACTCCATTATGGTTGATAATAAATCAGTGATACATACAATGCTGGGCTTTCCATTTCACCATGACTTCCATTTTTACTGAAACAGATTCCACCTTATTAGGGGAGAGAGAAGTATCAACACCTACTATAAAAGTCGTCAACATTCTACATTCTAACTAAGATCAAGCACTTCGTAGCTCACGCTATTCTGAGCTTTGAACTTCTTGTCCTTTCCAAGCTGGCTGGCTGCCTTCAACTGATTTTTTATAAATTCCAGTCAAAACATTACAGCTCTTGCATGAGGAGAGCAGGAAAAATGTAACTTTATTCACAATTTTTAAAAATTAATAAAAATAAAATTATTTCACCCTCACCTTTGAAGGGAGGTCCTGAGACCTGACCACATTAGAAGGACTCGAAACATCTCAATTTGAAATAGCTTTGTGAGCTTTGTTGACATTCCAACTTTTGACCATTCAAAGACAGATCCTTACCAAGGCTTAAGGATTCTCCAGGTCATGCTGACTCCAGGCTCCCAAAATGAGAGCAGGAAAATGACTTCTGCCCTTATTGGAGCCACGTGAATAAAGTCAAGCAGGAGGAGCAGACAAAGAACACCAGAACTGACTCCACGAGAAATAAAAGTTTGATATGAGAAGTGAACAGACTGAAAGCCAAGGTGGACACTGGGGCAAAACTGATACTCTTTAAGAAAGAAATCTACATGTGGAAACCTGAGAGGAAAAAGATAGGACTGCGTAGAAATACCTTCAATGAGAAGCACAAGCAGAGGGGAATAAAGATGTCAACTGAGCAAAATTACTAGAAGCAAGAATCATATTGAGATTAGATTAACAGTTTGCTGAAGATCATGAAGTCAGCAGACACAGGAAATACAGACCAAGAGAATACTGCATAAAGAGAGAGCAGGCAAACTGAATATGGAGAAATACCAAAGAAAGAATATAAGGAAGGAGTTATGCTTATGAAATGTTGGAATAAACATTACCACTGAAAAAACAATTTATCTACTCGTTACCATTCTTTCATATTAGACCCTACAAAGAACAGCAAAATAATTTAATATTGTTGTCAATTTATCACCTATTTCAAGCAAGCATGTTTTCTATGGCAGACCTAGAGAGTCCAGTACTGCTGATAACCACAAAGATCTCAATATGACACCGAACGATGGAATCTGAATGCTCTCCCCAAAAATTGCCCATCTGATTTCAAATAGTGTAAATCAAAGCCCTCCAAAGCAAATTAGGTATTAAAGTAACCAGAGGCAATCATAATGACTTGTAAAAATGATTTTCTAAATGAATGCAATTCATAATCATGCACAATGAATACCATTTTAATTAATGCACATAAAGACTGCATTATGATGCATATGCACAAAGAAGAATGAATTAAGATTATCCACACAATTTTACCTGTGACAGTTCTTAACTCGTGTGCCCAAACAACAACATTCTCTATAATGCTCTTTCAATATAGTATACACAATAAACTCCATACATGCTGCGCATTTTGCATCTACAAAGGAAAAAGCTGGGCAGAAGACCAACTGCAAAGCAAGCCCTGAGTGTGTCCGTGGCTACAGCCCAAGTACCGTAATTGCAGCCATTCCTCTAGCTTCCATAGCTCACAGTACTAACATCCTTTCCGGCATCACTTCCATAAATATTTAAAACTTTTTGGGACATCTCTTCCTTAGCTTCTATCAGTAGCCTAATGAGACTTATTAAATATAATAAGATGCATGCCATCCAACACACCTGACTGTGAAATATGTCTTGCTGCACTTCGCTTATTTGCCGTGAAACCCAGTATCCCCAGTTACAAGCTACCAAGGCCCTGACAGCTCCTGAGGATGCTCCCATGGGAACAGAGCCAAGCCAGGTATCTCTGAAGGATTACTCAGCAGGACCCCTTCCCTGCACAATCCAAACACTGACACAAAGTGGGACAAGTGAACTGGAATGATTTAGAAGGAATGGGTTATCATCATGCAGACTGTTCTTGAGTAAGATGTGAAAACCTGTACCTTTATAAGCATGCACAAAAGTTTCAGCAGTTAAAATCTGTATGGGCACGTGAAACTCAGCCATAAAATCATTTCTAGATGAAGTTGCTTGCTTTGACAATAAACCCACATGAAGAAGAGAGTTGGCCCAACCCAGCACTTAGGAATTAATACCCAGTCCTCATGTACTGCTCAAATGCACCCCATTTTTAGAAGCTTGGTTCATTTTAATCCCATATGACCATTCCTGGAGGTATTTAAAATGTGTGTAGATGTGACGCTTAGTGACATGGTTTAGTGGTGAACTTGGCAGTGCTGAGTTAGCGGTTGGACTCCATCTCAAAGGTCTTCTCCAGCTTTAATGATTCTATGGCTCTATTCTATGTTCCCAGGTTAGCTCACAAATACAGTGTCATTTCCATGTTACTGTTGAAAAAGTAAAACAAAGATCCCCACCTGGTGTCACAGTTACAGACCCATTGAACTGAGGGGGGATATTCACATAGCAAACATGAATGCCTTTTGAATTTCCCAGTTTGCTAACAACCTGGAGGCTTTCTGACACCTTGAGTTCCTCATCTGGACTTGGTGAGTCTAGGAAGTATGAGTACGAACAAACTTTGGCCCTCTGTCTTTACCATCCCATATCTGTACTTTTCCACATGAAACAAATAAGCCTTGATACCTTCAAGTAAGTTTTCTGGTACGTGTTGCAGAGAAGTTTACGGAAGGATTAGGGATGCTAAAATATATGACTGAGTTGATGTAAGGAACGCTTTCCCTTATACAGAATAAGAGCAGGCATATTTACTTTTCTGTTCTATTTGAAGTAAAGCATACATTGTTTGGATGTATGTTTTCACAGACAAAATGAAGCCAGCTTATCCTGGCCCTATAGTCTATCTGTCAAAGAAGAAAATATGCAGCCCAGCAAGTTTTCCCTCCAACCCTTCTTTTCAGGCAAGTAATAAATCTTGAGTGAAAAAGTCACTGTGCTCTTCAGCTGTCACCACTAAGATTTTGTTTTTTAAAACCATAGCAGCCTTAAGGCTGATTTACTACTCAGCTCTCCACACTCTGACAATCGAATAGTTGGAAACGAAACTCACTTTTGCACACCTGGAAATATTTCATTTGCTGTACTCATGAGAAAACAAAGTTTTCATCAGTGAGGAAGGAGGCAGGGGAAGGGAGAGAGAATTCAGGTGAATCTTAAAACCTAGTTCTTGATTTAAAGAGAAACTTCATACATATGTACCTGAACACAGAAACTACCTCTGCATTCAGAATGGTCAGGCTCTTTAGGGACTATGGGTTCACTGTACAATCCAGCATCCAATCATCAGCTTGGAAGTCTTTGCCAGCAATCAGCTATGCTCACCATCTGTATCTATGCAGTCGTTTCAGTTTGGCAGATGAAAAGAATGAGTGAATTAAATGGTTTGCTGTCTGTTTTTTGGTTTGGTTTTTTTGACAAACTTGATAAGCTCTTAACCACCTGAAAGTGTAAACATTTGATATTAATAAAGGCAAAATTAGTCCTTTGAGAAACAGCTACGCTCTAGAGCACCTCTTTGTCCTAGTCAGAGTTGCAAATTCAACAAGATTAAGGGTAGAAACCCAAACACATACAAAAGAAAACCAATTGATGGAAAATATGATGGTGCCAAGATTGTGAAACTATGTCAGAATATTAGATCCTCTTTCCAATGGCATGTAGTTTGATATCATTTTTCCCTAAAGCTTTAATTTCTGAAAATTTATTATATGCTTGAGAACAATCTTGTCTTCAAAAGAAATCCCACATCTCCTGTTATTTCAAAGACCCACACTTGCACCTGGGCAAAATGCTGTAACTACTGTAGGTGCTGGCTGACTGAGAAGGAGACCCACAAAATCCCACTTTCTGTTTTTAATCCCAGGGCTTTACAAGAATATTAGGAGTGCCCCTTGACTAGCAGAGTCATTTCAGCATTCAAAGTAAAAAACTAACAATTCAGCAGCATAAAGAGACACGGCAACTGTGTTTATGTACATTGATTCCTACTCTGAAATACTTTCCCACCTGCTCTATTCTCATGGCACCTACATAGCCCACCTACAAGTGAAAACTGATCTCAGTAATACAGTATCAGGCAGGGAAAGCAGTTTAGCAACTTACTTGTTAAGTTATCTCTACCAGTCCCAAGGGCAGACTCCATCTCCAGTAACCTAGCAGTCTGAAATTAAGAGTGTGAGAGGATTTCACTCTAACTAGTGTTTACTTAGTACTAATTTATTCAACTGTCATAAAATACTTTATGAAGCAGTTCCAGCATCACCTTCTAAAGCACCCAATCTTGTGCTTTGTCTTCCAAATCTGGATGAAAACGGCACAGAAGCAATGCTGAGAAATGACAGCCAGAGAGATACTGCCCTTCCCTGCCCAGGACTTCACTCATAATGTATCACTGCAAGGCAGAGGGGCACTGCCCTTGAACTAAATCCAATGCAGAGCAGACTGAAAAGCAAGATATTTTCATTTCCTCCTCCAGAGTCCTAAAGCCTTCTTTCAGGTGCAGGTCAATTAGGGGGTTTCCCACCTGAGTACTAAGGACAAGAGGGGGAAAAAAATCATACCATGACAAAAACCCTAATGCTCTCCTTCACAAATCCGTGATCAACCCTATCTGTTTTAATGTACCTAAAGCAGCAGGAAGCGGTGGGATGGTTTGAGAAAACACAGAGCTAGGCTGCTAACTGCAAGGAAAAAAGTCTTCCTGGTGAAGGTGGTCAAGCAGCACAGGAGATGCTAAGAGGCTGTGAGATCTCTGTCCTTGGAGAATCTCAAAACCCTGCTGCACCAGCCTCAAGCAACCTCACCGAGCACTGAAGCTGGCCCTGCTCAAGCAGGAGGCTGGACCACAAGATCCCCAGGAGCCCCTTCCAACCTATTGTGTTTCATGATCTTTGATCAAACCGGTGAGGGTTGGAAACTTAGCACATGACTGATGGGATATGTGATTTGTACCTCCACAGTCCTACACTATATTTGGGATAAACTGAAATCCTACCAAATCAGAGCTGTAACACAGAAAGAACCTTTAGCAAAATGTATCTGACCAAAACAAAAATCACAAATAAACAGCTATGTAAATAGGAAAATGCATCACACGGTAGGGAGTTAATTTTGTGCCACTGCATCTGACTGCTAAATATGCTTGTTATAAAGCATCATCTGCTTTATAACAGCACATACACACTTCCAGACAATAATGAATAAATATGTGAGATTCCTTCCTATTCCTTTTAACTTGTAAACCTGCAAACCTAAATATTTGAATTTCTTCCATAAGCCTTCAGAAAGGCAGAACTTTGATGGTTTTGGAAAGGAAATATTATTTACTTTTGCTGCGGGCAAGAAATTAAAACTTCTTTACTGATTCTGCCAAATGGCTATATCATGGATTTTTATTTTCATCAAAACAAGCCACTTCAATTTAAGGTTGTCCCATAATCAGCATTTTGGGAGTCAGATCAACTTGATGAACATTTCTTATTTCTCTGCCCAAAAGACTCTTCCAAATCCAAACGAACCAGAGGGGAAGGAAGTTTTATTCCACAGTTGGCAATTACTATGAAGAAGATAGGTTGCAGTTTTGTTTTATTTTGTTTGCGTAAGCAGAACAGACAACCCAGTAGTATCCATGTGGTTTTTAAACTAAATAAGCTCAATTCAAACCCAGTGGTTAATGCACCAAAACCAATGGAGCTTAATTAAGGAACAGCAAAACTTGCAGGTGAAGGAAGAGAAGGGGAAAGAGGAAGTAATGGAGCAAGAAGGTTTTAAAAAGCAAAATAAATATGTAAAAATCTGCACTGATACAACACACAGAACACATGTTTCATAGACCAACACACAGAACACATGTTTCATAGACCAACACACAGAGCACATGTTTCATATACCAACACACAGAACACATGTTTCATATACCAACACACAGAGCACATGTTTCATAGACCAACACACAGAGCACATGTTTCATAGACCAACACACAGAGCACATGTTTCATAGACCAACACACAGAGCACATGTTTCATAGACCAACACACAGAGCACATGTTTCATAGACCAACACACAGGATACTTTAAAACTGGGAGACAAGCCCTCCTGTACTAACAGAGAATTTGCGAAGATAAAGCTCTTCAGTATTCAGCGTACCAGAATAGTTTCTGGTTTAAACTACACTGAAGCCCATGAGCACAGACAAAATCCAGACCATCATCAATCTAGAGACAACAGGCAACACTTGACAGCAGAGCATCTCATCAATCTTCATTTGTCCCACCACATCCTGTCATTCTTATGCAAATAGCTTATTTGAGGATACATCTTTTCTGCACCCCACAATAAGGAGAAGTGAAGCTGTCAGGAGCACCAGGATGTTATCCTACACCACAGGCCATCACTTCACTCAGCACCTTGTGTTTTACATCACAGTTAATGTGTCTGACATTCAAATCTGGCCCAGCAGGAGGTAAAACTATCTGAGGCCCCAGCAACATGCATCTTGCTTCCTGTGCTAAAACATTCACTAAGGTCCCCAGGTCAGACAGTCTCTCTGCTTTCACTGTACTCTTGCTAATGGAGACTGAAACTGCTTCAGAGGAAAGAAGATACCCGCATGGGCAGGTAATGATAGCAATTCACCCTTCTCACCCAAGAAATAAGCCCAGTACTAAAAAGCTGGGAAAACAGATTCCACTGGAAAAGAATAAAATGACACAGAGACCCTGATGAGTTGGTCCAGGTTTTCTTTCATGGAAATTTTTCAGACTACACCTGAAAATTTGTCTACTTATATGCCTGAATAGAACATTTAATTTCAAGCTAAGTAAATTATAGACAGTGTTCAAAATACTTTATGCAAGGTTTGTGGGGATGAGTGATCTCTCCTGTTAGGCCAACTGATACATGGGAACATACAGAAAGTTTGGAAACATAAGCAGTTCCATAAAATTACTGCAAAATATTTTTACGTATGAAAAAAAATCATTCCTGAGTGGGTAAGCCACCAGAAACAAAAAGTATTTACCATTATCACTCATCAATTCTACTTACGGGATGAAGAATAAAAGGGGAGATTTTACTGTTATTACTGACTCAGAGTGTTTTGTTTCTGTATCGCTTTCAAAGAACGTTCAGAACATCTTGTTCTCAAATATTTCCCTTCCAAGAGGAATCACTTTCTGTACCATACATGGCTGAAAACTGGACATGCTGGTTTTGTTTTCTTATGAAAAACAGACACCATCTTCAAGTATTTCCAGCATCACATGAATGAGATGCAAAGTAGCTAAGTGTTACAAATGTAGGGCACAACTTTGTACTGAAATATTATTCCAACCCTATGATGGTATCTTAGAGAAATTACCTTATTAATAGACATTTGTAGCAAGTCAAAACACGTTTACCATTAAACATAACTTTTTTTAAAGTCTGACTCAAAAGCTATTCACTACCCAAAACAACATACTGCAGTGTTGACAGAGATGATAAAGTCTGCAGGGGAATGAAGTTGGCTCAGGGGAATGAAGTCAGCTCAGGGGAATACCCTCACATTTGATATTCCCAAATGTTGCTTTCAAATTATACAAGAATAATCATCACATATTTGTCAGTTAAGAAGCAGTCACATAAATGAAGATCCTGAATGGATTATTACCAATTTTGTAAGTGCATACTGTAAAACCTACAAAGCATACATTCCTAAAGCATTTATTGGTTTCAAAAGCGAAAAGGCAGTCACAAGAAGTATACCAGACATCTTCCCAATTCCTTGGAAGGAAAGAACACAGATTGCCTTGTGTCTGGACACCATATGTAAAGTTCATGCATTAAAATTACTGCATAGTCATCACACACCTATGAAAACAGGGCACGCACTTATTGTAATATATGGGTGAAATACATAAAATATCAAACTGATTTAAGAAAATGTTACCTTTTCAAAGGGATCACTGATCACAACGTAAACTAAAAGCCCATCCTGAAAGATTTCCCATGAGGTGAAATTCACAGTACAAGCTTTCTGGGGCCAGACTTCCTTCTTCCAGGATTACAAAAAAAGAAATACATGTGCAACTCATGCACTGCAAATATTACACAGACCCAGGACATGGTGGTGGCCTGGTATAGCCTATCCGGTCTGGATGAAGCATGAGTGCTCCATCCCTGGCAGTGTTCAAGGCCAGATTGGATGAAGCCTTGGGTGCCATGGTTTAGTGTGAGGTGTCCCTGCTTATGGCAGGAGGTTTGGAACTGGATGATCTTAAGGTCCCTTCCAACCCTAACTATTCTAGGATTCTATGATTCTATAATATCAACCCATGTGACTCTCCAGTCCTTTAAATCCCAGTTTAAAACCCCCCTTCCTCCAGCTTGGTGGAATTTCGTTCTGCTACTCTGTAGAGAGATGCTTTCTACAAAGCTACCATAACTTATTATACCTTGGTAAAAATAGCTCTAAATAAAAATCCAAACTATCCATTCATGGTTTATTGCTAATAAAATTCCTATAATCTCATAGCTTGCTATTATGGGTGGCACTGTCTCAGGCAACTTCTTCACATTTAGAGTCAAGACTAACGACTTTATTAGGGAGAAGAACACACAAGATATGTTGTCATCTAAACACAACTGTGCTGTTAGTTCTTAATAGTTTACCATCCCACAAAATTCAGATGCACAAAAGATGCCAAATTTTTACCCACCATATTAAAATGAAAACTTTCAGCACCAGACTAAGTGGTCTGGATTTGCACCAGTGATGTAGGTAAAGCTGGCATATATCAAGAACCTAAGTATGTGATAAGTGTGGCACCCTTAACACATGGTAGTACTGCCCCAATATTCCCAATATTTCAAATATATACTGTCCCAATATACCAATATTTCAAATGAAAGCTAAAATATAAAAAAAATAGCATTCACTGCAGGCCAAGAGAAATCTAGCAACAGGAAGAATGACAGAGAGCAGAATTCCCAGGTGGTGACACAGATAACACAGTACAACGTTGAACGTAGAAGGAAATTTCCCTTTTGTTCAACAAACAGAGTTTTTTCAAACTCAGCTCAGTCCAAACCCAAAGAATAGCAGCCAAAGAAAAATTCCATCTGCTTGACAAAAGTGGACTCGAAAATTTCATTTTTGCACAAGCATATTTTTCACTGAATATTTTTCATATTTTTATCCTCTTTTACTGAAAGCTTTCTGATAACTCTACTTTGCCTGGGCAGGCACACTTTGGCAGGACACCATCAGCTGTGTGTCTTCCTCTGGTTCAGTAGGGAAAAGGCTGTGTTCTGACCACAAAAAGAAAGGGTTTTTTTCCCCAAGATTTCATGTGTATATGAACCTTAAAGCTTCATACATGTTTTATGCCTGAATGCCCCAAGACAAACAGAAAATCTATTCCAGACACAGCTTAAAATAGGAGAACCTGTTAACATTAAAAAGATTTAGGAAACCTATAAAAAACCCTAGAAAAGATCAAGAAAAACCAATTGTATTAACTTGTCATCAAATTCATGAATGTTGCAAAGGTGAAGAGTTGTGGAATAAAGAACCTCACCAACACTACAAAACGTATCACAAAGGAAATCACTTCAGACTGGTCCATCTACTGCACTTAGCTGTGAGAAGACACAGCAGTGGGAGAGAGTTTTAAAGTGGATTTTCTAAAGGGCTGCTGGGTTGGTTTTGGTGGTTTTCCACAGTAAGTGTTACAACCCTCACATTTTTGTTAACTTGAAATGTTCTTGTCACTCCAGAAGAGATGCTGCAGGACCTAAGAAGAATTTGCACTGTTTACAGTTGGAAACCATATTGCTAGCAGCAAGCTAATGGCACTACTGAGATACTTAATCTTTTGAAAGGAAGTAACTAATGAAACCAACAAACTCATGCATAAATAAACACAACAGAAGCAAAAACCACAGAAGTAGTTTGACAGAAATGTTGTTGCACAAGTTCAATGAGTTTGATTTAAGGAAAATTTCTTCTAGGAGAAAGATGCTTAAGGCTATCACAACACATTTTGTTTCTGTTAAATATTCTGTAGAGAGGAAAAAAAAGTGAGGGCCAATCTTTGCTCTTGCCTTTCCTGCATTTGAAAACTTCTACTTTTAATCATTACATTGACTAGTCAACAGTTTGGAAAGAAAGAGAAAAGGGAATTACAGCAAAATCTGGTCTTCTCCAGAGAACAGGATATACGATAGTGTGTCTACTCGTACCTTGTCTATCATGTCCGGTCTGTTTGTAGCTGCCAAAATTGTCACATCCTTCAGCTGTTCTATCCCATCCATTTCCGTTAGCAACTGAGCCAAGACACGGTCTGCTACATTTCCAGCACCTGAAGAGCTGATTAAAAAAAAAAACCAACAAACCTGGATTAGCTTTCCCTTCCTAGAAAACTGGAGAAAGGAAAGAACGTTCTGTTCTTTTCAATTTACAGGGATCCATCTCTTTATCTGCATTCCTTCTGGTTTTTATTTTCACCTTCACTCCCTGAAACCATATCAGACATGTGAAGTGAGTAAATGCAAACTGCAGAATTATTCCTTCAAAGGAGTTCTTGGTATTCAGCAAAGCAACTGAGGTTTGCTTACTTCCTACCCTGCTATGTAGGTTATAAAGAGTTTAAGAGAATGTGGATGCCTGGAATAAATATTTCTAAGATAACTGAATTTCCTTCTTAGTCAGACAAACTTTTGTTTTTAGCACTATCCAAGGGAGTGCTTACATCACCCTATGCAGCATAAAAATTAGGCCGTTCTGCATTTTGCAGAGCTGCTCTGTATTTTCATGGTCTCCCCATCAAACGGGAATAATTCAAGTGCCTCCTAATAGCACTGTCAGTCCTTTAACTCAGCTGATTCTACAGATATCAGGAAAAAAAGGAAAAAACCAAGATTGAGAAACAGAAATTTGCAGTTTTGAAATCACCAAGATGTGAAAACCCTGACCAGCCGAAGCATAACTATTCTCGTGTTTTGGCTTGGGTTTCTGTGTTTCTTTTTTAATTGAAATCAACTCTGGTAACAACCTTAAAGTTTATGGAAGATTCGCTCAAATTGTTTAACTACATGTACCAAAAAGCATTCTGTCACTTTCATTAAAGCTTCCAATATTTTAAAAAAAATAAGCAAACGATGTACCACCTTGTTCCTAAACAATTCTTTAACACATATAAATATGTGCACACATACATATATGTGTGTGTCTGCACGTATTCACACATAAAACACAGAACACAGAAAAGGAAGACATTGCATAAATCAAACCAAGAGAACAAGCACTTATGTTGTGATAAATAATACATCTCATGAGTGGTTGTGTTCTTTATAACATTGTTCTAATTCTTCATAAAGAGGTTTTATTTCTGAAATGTTATTAAAAAAACATAGGTGATCACCCACCATATCATTTTTTGGTTTTGAAAGGGCACTAGACCTAGGAGGTAACTGTATACACTCATACGTTGGCAGATGCACTACGCAAATGATATATATATATATATATATGTTTCTTGTAATATCCAGCAACCTAAACACTGGTTTGCAAGGAGGAATACTAGATTTTAAAAGATAAACACTCCAACTATTTCCAGCAGATAGAGAATACTCAGATAGTTGCATTGTTATTACACACATATACTGCTGCAGCACTGCCATCCATCACCAGCATGCCTGCAACCAAAGCGCTTCCTAAATGTCTCAGAGCCAAATCAACAGTAACAACTCTGTTGATGCTGTACAGATGTCCTCCAAAGGAATTCTCTTGTCCTCCTGTTCAACACCTGGTTCTATAATTTTCCAGTGCAAAACAGTTATCTTATCAAACCTAGTCTGGAAAGTATCTTTGAGATGTTAGCTAACAGAATATTTAGGTTACTAAGATATATTAGAGAAGGGACTTGTGTTAGCTAATTGTCAGCTTTTTTGGTTTGCTGCAGCCATGTCAGAAATTCCCAGGTGATACAGTATTTCTAACACAACCACGGGTCACGGTCCTATTGACTTATACAGGTCTAAATATGATAAAACACTTCAAGTGTTAGACAAGGATAGTAAATGCTTTTTGAAGGACACAGCTTAGAGAAAATTAAAATCAACTTTGTAACTTAAGCTTGTCTCAGTAGGAATTCAGGCCTCCCATTTTGCTTAAATTTCACGTTTACTCAACTTTATACCCAACAGACTGCACACAAGAAAAACCTAAGCAAAGATAAAAACAAGATGATCTGAAACGGTCACTACAGGACTTCAGGGGAAAGGAAAAAATATCTGGTTCTAAAGAGAGGTGGCTAGAACAAATATTACACCTCATCTTTCCCCTCATATAAACATTTCTCTTACAAGCTTCAGACTGAAAAAAAGATTAAATTAGTGCATATTGTAAAGAAAACCCACACTATTATAGGTCAATGTCCATTGCAAAGACTTGATGAAATTAGGAAGCAAATCATCAGAAAATGGCAGTTAAGCTAACACTGATGGCATCATACAGCTCAAACAACGAAGGGAGATACCAGGACATTGTTTGGGTATTTATTATTAACTGCTAAAAGCGGAGGGAAAAAGTTCTAAAACCAGCCATACAAAAATATCAATAACACAAACAGTACCAAATGAAGGGGTGTCTGGGACCTACATCACCAGGAATTTCCAATTTCACCGCTTTTATTTACATCATTTATTAAGCTGCCATATGAGGCACCATTTTTAGAACAGAGTCTACAGCAAATAAGCTTTTTGCTGAACAGGATACCCTATAAAAGTCACAGGCAGGCACAGGTTTACAGTGAGAGATCCCTTTGGCAGCTGCCCAGAGCTGCACCGAGACCTCTAGTGCTGCCTAAACTGTTAATCCGAAGGGTGACACGCAAGTATACGTTTTTCCATTTTCCCCTGTTTTCCCAGCAAGGATTTCAAATTAACACAGGCAACATTCATTAAAGCTGCCCGGCCTTTTGACGCAAACGGCAGCCAGAGAAACAAATGATGAGTTAACCCTCCAGTCCCACAGACTCCCTGCCAAAACCAACTTCCAGCTAAGGGGCTGTGTTTTCCCCACCACCACCACCACCCGACCTCCGCATATTGATGTCATCATCACAACCGCATGGAAACAGCCCTCAAAAGGCACATCCTGGTACAATCTAATTTCCTGTCAACACACCACCTGCTAATCCAGGCAGTCAGAATTAAGCTCCTCACAGAACGCACGCAGGGTGACGTGAGCACGGGTGCACATATGCAAAAGTTGTGCCCTTAACCAGAAATACCTTCAACTACAAAATAAAACTCGTGTGAGCAAAAAAGGAATCTGGCTGCTCCATAAAGCCATGAGAATTTCAAATCACCTCTTACATTGCCCTAATGAAATACATCTGTCTGCAGGCTGTGTTAATCTTTTTCTTAACCCTCGATGAAGGAGTTTAAAAGGCAAAAAAAAGTCTGTGCTTAATAGTTTATTACATCAGTTAGAGCCAGATATCCTCCTGTTTGTGGTATTTCAACTAATCTTACAAGTGTTCCACCAGTCTCAGACCAAGCACATATGCGATCCTGCTCGGGCACTTCACTTGACCATCAGAGATGCTTCCTGAATGGCAAAAGCCTCTTGGGTAAGACTATCCATGGGTTAAAACTATTGAAGGTGAATATGAAAAACAAAACCTGTTCTTGGTATTATATCTTAGCTAAAAGTACTTTCAAAACACATTTTGACAGAATAAAACACTTTTACAGTGTACCAAAGCCTCACAACTAATCTGAATTAACTCCAGCCTTGTCTGATGAAACTAAGTGATCATGAGCCACAGCTCCAAATTCAATATAGCAGGTGAGAGCACTCCACAGAACACTTTCTTATCTCCTTTGGCCTTATCCAAAGACTGTTCTAACCAGCTGGATTCAGATCTCAGTGGGCACTAACATTTCCCCTTAGACACCTTCCTGGGCATATAAAAAGCAACTGCAGCCTGATTGTATCACTGCATCATGGAATACGTACAGTTCCCTAGCTTATATAGCTCTTCAAGCCAAGGAGATTTTGTTTCTGGACATAACCAGATGTATGCAATCACTGGATTTAAATCTGTTACGCTTCTTGCTACAGGCTTTTTGTTTGTTTGTTTGATGGCAACTGACTTCTTTCGTGCCCTTTTTATTGCTTCCCTTCTTTTTCTATTCCCCTTATCTAAAAGATTCTTTTAACATTTGAAACCTAAAAACAGTCTGAAAATGTAGTCATTATGGTTTCACTTCCTGATGAAATTTGGTAAGCATCACCACTGCAAGCTAAAGTAAACATACACTTGCATCATCTGACAACCTAGAACACTTCCAAAGCCAATGGAATTGTTTCTTTCACAACACCAGATGTCATTTTCACTGGAAAATGTACTTCAGTCTCAATCACCATTTCAATCCTGTTAAGGAGAACCACTGACTCTCTATCCCAATACTCAGACAGGCACTGAGGCCTGTCTGAGCATCTTAGCTTCAGAATCAGGACCTTAATTTAGTTACGTTGCTCAACTATAGATGTGGAAATTGATAAAACAGTCACACACTAACATTTAGAGCACTCTAAAATTCACAGCAACTGTGAAGCTACAGATCCAGAAGGAAGTCTGGGAAGGCCCCTCTTCTGAAAAGCCCCATTTCTGCACAGACGTCCCTACCTCAGGCAGATCCGTGAGGTCAAAGATGCAGACCTCAGGAGAAATATCCTGGATAAATTACTGCAGAGGGATTCAAGGCCACACAGCTGAAATCTGTAACACAGGTTTTGTGGAAAGGGAGTTGTCCTGGGTTCAGCAGTTGCAGTCAGCTTTTCCTCTCTTTAGTAGCTGTGTTTTGACTTAACACGAAAACAAGGCTGATAAGGCCGATGTTTTTGGTAGTTGCTAAGCAATGTTTGCCCTGACCAAGGACTTTGTGAGCCTCATGCTCTGCCGGGGAGGAGGGGAGGCCAGGAGGAAGGAGGGACAGGACCCAAACTTACCAAAGAGGTATTCCATACCATAGCACGTCATGCCCAGGATGTAACTGGGAGTGATCCAGAAGGGCGAGTTCTCTCGGGGTGGTGGAGGAGGTATTTGGTCAGCACTTGGTTAGGTTGGGGTGTCATGAGTTACCTGTTGGTGGTTGGTGAGATGCTGTATTCTTTTCCCTTGTTATTTCCTTTATCATTATTTGTGTTATACCTTAGTTACTGAACTGTTCTTATCTCAACCTGTGGGAGTTGCATTCTTTTGATTCTCCTCCCCATCCCTCTGGAAGCAGGGGAGGCAAGAAAGGGGGGGTTGAGTGAGTGAATGAGCTGAGTGGCTGGGTTTAAACCACGACAGGAGTACAGGCCAGCTTCTTCCCCAAAANGGGAGTTGCATTCTTATGATTCTCCTCCCCATCCCTCTGGAAGCAGGGGAGGCAAGAAAGGGGGGGTTGAGTGAGTGAATGAGCTGAGTGGCTGGGTTTAAACCACGACAGGAGTACAGGCCAGCTTCTTCCCCAAAATGTCCTATCAGGCAAGATTTACATACAGATGAAAGCTTTTTCTTTTTTTTAACTCCTGACAACAGAGTTGCAATCATAATCAAACTTTAAGGGTTTTAAAAACACTTCTGGATGTGCCATCATCTTAAATCCTTCTCTCACTGGAATGCCTGGAAAGAATTTCGTATCAAAGCAAATAGAAAACTCATTGACATGATAAAATGGTTGGTATAAAAAAATCATTTTTCATTGAAATGAAACTTTCCGGCAGGACTCTCCACTGCTCCACAAACTATGGAGGTGAAACGTTCCTGAACCAGCCAAGCCTCCCGCCAGCACACTTCCATGTGAGAGTCGCCTCGCTCGCAGAGTCTGAAGGATTTTTATGAAGTCTGATAGTTTTGTCAGGGCTCTGCAGTGGTAACTGCAGTGGTAACTGCAGTGGTAACCACTTTGCAGTGGTAACCTGTCAGCAAGGAGCTACCGCCAAGTCTGTCTTTTCAGTCCAACTGCTGTGATTGCAATTCACTGTCACACTGTTTTACTTCCTTCCCTCACAAACACTGGTGAAATATAGCTTTGGCAATTCAAGGCTTTCCACAGAATTAGAAAAAAAAACCCACAACAATTTACTCCAATGGCAATACCAGAAATATAGTAATTGCAGCATCTTCCCAGATACTAAATATCACTCAAAAACTCTACCAGTGGGGCATTTTCCCCAGCAGAATCACAGAATAGTTAGGGTTAGTAAGAATAGTTAGTAAGAATCACAGAATAGTTAGGATAGTAAGATCATCAAGCTCCAACCCCTCAGCTGTGGGCAAGAACACCTTACAGTAAACCATGTCACCCAAGATTCTGTCCAAACTGGCCTTGAACATCGCCAGGGATGGAGCATTCACAGCTTCCCTAGGCAAGCCATTCCAGTGCCTCACCACCCTCACAGTAAAGAACTTCCTCCTTATACCCAATCTAAACCTCTCCTGAACCCATTACCGCTTGTCCTATCAATACAGCCCCTAAAGAAGAGCCCCTCCCCAGCATCCCTATAGGCCCCCTTCCTATACTGGAAGGCTGCTATGAGGTCTCCACGCAGCCTTCTCTTCCCCAGGCTGAACAGCCCCAACTTTCCCAGCCCGTCTCCGTATGGGAGCTGCTCCAGTCCCCTGATCATCCTCGTGGCCTCCTCTGGACTTGTTCCAACAGCTCCATGTCCTTTTTATGTTGAGGACACCAGAACTGCACACAGTGCTCCAAGTGAGTATGGATGCTGCTCTGTCATTTAGAAAAAGCAGTCTCTCCCACACAGACGTACCCTGCTGAAACACAAATTCAATCAGAATATTCTTATATCTAAAGATAGCAGAGTGGGCCCTTACATTAGCTTTGAACTTTTCTCCCTTGAATGCCACCAGGGCTTCAAAAGCCAAACTTTACTAAATATACTAGGTTTATAGACATGAATGTTTACATAGGCAGCACAATATCACTACTTTTTCCCCTGTAGGAGTTTTCCCTCTCCCCCTTAAAACACAACACATTTTACATCACATACTTATTTCTGATTTCAAGCACGATTCCTGTTCTGAGCTGCTAAACTGTCATCCACAATTACTAATCGACTCTATGTACACACACTCACAACAAAGGAGGTATTTCATAAAACAAAAAGGCATAACAAGCATACCTGGGCCTAATCAAGCATTATTAAAACACTGGGCCAAATTCATTTCTGGTACGTGTATGGTACAATTTCAATGCACATTGTTAATTCAGACCGCTACAGATACTACAGGTGTGGATGGTATTAAAAGGGCTAGAAGAGATATACTGCATGCAAATCTTACATATGTGATGAGTTTTCATATTTAAGTCTTCAGTGCTAAGACAAGAAATGCTCCCCATTGCAGGGAATTTTCCTGCCTGCGTTATTAGAATTCCAGAAAAGGAGTTCTTCCCTGCATCAGTACACCACAATTAGATGCTGTCACATTTTGCATGCACCTGTATCAGCTATTACACACTATATTGCGTTACATCTTTCCTGTTTCCCCAAAAGCAAGCACTACAGAAGGGAAATCTCTAGAGGAAATCTGGGAAATTCAGAGACTCTGCAGAACATTTAGCTTTAATGTCAGGCCAAAATAATGTTTTGCCCACTGTCAATTCAACAATTAAGTACAGTTCATGTTGTTTGGTTTTTAAGACATTAAAAAAGCACAGAAAAGTAAGAGGAGTCCCAGTACTCCTTTGGTGGTCTCCAACTTCTGAACAAGCTTCCTAAGATGAGATGAGCTTTGTGAAAAGAGGAAACAGTGTTCAGCTGTCAGCAGGTGATATCAAAACACATGACCTGTAGATCACTGCACAGACATCCTAATTAACCCCCACAGTCATGCAACCAGCCTGTTCCATTTGCCCAATTTTCTTACTATTGCAGCTTCCAGAAGCCAGTGAAGTAGGCCCAGAAAAAATGAAATGCAATGAGAAGACAGAAAAGGAGGAAAGGAGCAAGTTAGAGACGGGTTTGGAATCAACAGGCTTTCTTCCAGAGGGCTTTCCCCAAGCACATCTTCAAATCCTTAAGTGTCTAGGTCGCCATCCATCACCTATTTCCATCTCCCTGCAACTCATTCCAGACACATGTCCACAAAAGGCAGACATAAGACCTGGCCTTCAACTGGCCCCAGCATGCCTAGCTGAAACAGGAAGGATGCTAATGGCAAGGGTTCTCTTCTCCTATTCTGTAAACACTGGCATTGCCTTTAAACAAACCAGCAAAACAAACAAAGAAACCCCAAACAGACACACACACACACCTGCTGCACAGTAAATTTCCCATTTCTTTTATTTCTTTTTTCCCCAGTGTTTCTTCTCTGTGCATTCCTGGAAGTCAATCAAGTTGAAAACTGTCATCAATCATGTCTAACTGGGAAGCAAGTACAGTTGCAGTTGGAATTATTAAAGACATAGTAGTAACTAGTAACTGTACTGGATTTCATTTCATTATAATAATACTTAAGTAGTTCAGTTTCATCTGGAATAAGTTTCATTTGTAAGCTTTAGTTACAATTATGTTCCCCTTGTATTTAGTCTGAATGGAAATAAATAAATACATAAATGGAAATAAATAAAATATGACCTCCACTTGTAGTCCTAACCCTGTAGGCAGCTGTAGCCTGCTTGGGCCCATTTAGTGTGGATAAGCTGAACTTTTTCTATAGCCACTGCCACCCTGGGAACTTGTCGTGGTTTAAACCCAGCCACGCAGCTCCTTCACTCACTCAACCCCCCCTTTCTTGCCTCCCCTGCTTCCAGAGGGATGGGGAGGAGAATCAAAAGAATGCAACTCCCACAGGTTGAGATAAGAACAGTTCAGTAACTAAGGTATAACACAAATCACTACTGCTACCACCAGTAATAATAATGATAAAGGAAATAACAAGGGAAAAGAATACAGCATCTCACCAACCACCGACAGATAACTCACGACACCCCAACCCAACCGAGTGCTGACCGACCACCTCTTCCAACCACCCTGAGTGAACTAGGCCTTCCAGATAACTCCCAGTTACATCCTGGGCATGACGTGCTATGGTATGGAATACCTCTTTGGTAAGTTTGGGTCCTGTCCCTCCTTCCTCCCGGCCTCCCCTCCTGCCTGGCAGAGCATGAGGCTCACAAAGTCCTTGGTCAGGGCAAACATTGCTTAGCAACAACCAAAAACATTGGCCTGATCAGCCTTGTTCCCGGGTTAAGTCAAAACACAGCTACTAAAGAGAGGAAAAACTGACTGCAACTGCTGAACCCAGGACAGAACTGAATCACCATGTATGCTTACTTCTGACCGTTCCAATCCTGGAATCTGCTTCAACTAGACCTCTGGCAAGAATCCAGACAGAAGCTCAAAATCATGTCTTTGGCTGAAGCATCTTGCTGCAGGTCAGTTTTGCCACAGCACTCCCAAGCATTGGAGAACACGCCTGCCTATGTTAACAGACTTGATTAATTCCTCTACACCCTGTACATTTATCCATGCACTTGAATGACTTCAAGAAAAGGGTTTACCTATCCAGTCCTGCTTTCACTGATGTCAATGAAAGTCTCCACTGACTTCAAATGTCCAAATTATAATACACACCCGCAAAGTTACAAATAATTGGGTTTTTTTCTTAAACAAGAAAGACAAAACACAGATTTAAAACACACTGTGATAAAAAATACTTGCTAGATAAAAAACATGAACAGGTTTGAAAATTAAAGGATTGCAGATATTTATCATATATACACACAACCTATGGGTAATACTATTTATTACAATTGCTATTCCAAAGCAAATTACAAGCTTTACTGTATGATTAAATAGTTTCAAAACCTTACTTTTTCACCACTCTTTGCTAGGCCTAAAATAGAAAGCTGGCACTGGATATGCAGCTTTTTTCCCAGACATCATTTGTATTTGGATACCAAATTCCAGAACTTTGAAGAATTCAGACAACAGTCACAAGAGTTTTGAATGCCTCAACTCTCCACCATATCCAAACGTAACTCAGATATTGCAGGGAATCTAGCGGATGTTCCCCAGTTCAGGGATAGCCAGTGCCAACAGAAGCCAGAAACACAAAGCTTCTTGCCTAACTGAGCTAGCTGCCAGAATTGGGTCCCTCACAATGCAAGCATGGCACAGGGAAACTCCATTTCTTCTGTGTATTCTTTAGCCTTAGCATGAGTAATAGTAGGGTGACAATATCTCTCTCCAGCTCTACCACTGGTGCAAGGTGGTTTTCTGCCCCATAGATTTTGTACCACACTTAACGTCACTTCACTCCATACCTGCAGGTTCCAGCCCCTAGATTTCATTGATAAAATTCAGTACAGTGACCTCCTTCATGGCAGAGGCTGCAGATTACACCATGGAATTTGCACAGATTTGAAAATGCAATGGTATATTCAGGTGTACAGTGTAGTATGTGCTAAAGCATAAAATATATGTGCTAAAATATTCCAGAAAGACAGACAGCTTGGCTTAAAACTGGAAGATTTATCACAGTCCCTGTTGAAAGCAAAGGTAGTACAGCGGAGAGGCTGCTGTTCTTTACAGCTTCATTCAGAGCCCTAAAGGCCTTGAAAGTTAAGACTGCAAATATTTAAATACCTAAAGTGAAAACAGTACCTCTTTCAGAGGTTCTGAGCATTTTAAACTGTAGCTTAGGAATGTGTCTATCCTCCCAGTATACAAGATAACACCATTATTGTGTAGTTTTGGGTTATTGAAACCAAAGTCTCTTTATTTTGTCATTTCTACCCTCACTCGGAAAAGGTTAGCATTATTCATCTATCAATTTGCTTTGGTCTCTGAAACTCTAATGCAAGGTACTTATTTTGTCCCTCCCCTCCCCTCCTGCTCCCCCTCCCCTACCCCCCCACCTTAAAAATGGAATTTATCAGTGTCGTTCACATTACTTTACAACATTTTCCATCTTACATTACAAAGATTTGCAGTTAAAGGGGGAAATGCTTTGCTTGTGAAAAACAAGAAAAGGAACAAATATGTCTCTTGCCCAAATATTCTAAAAATCCTACTTATATAAACAATGTCCCATTTCCAAAGCACAGAGATTTTTCTGAGTTCAGCAAACAGACTGTCTGCGCTGCATTTACACAGACCCATGTTCATTCATCACTTTCAAGTCTAATTACCAAGCCATTTCCCTCTTGGCAACCTCTAATGGCCAGACGAATTAGGTTTTACATGGTCAGGATACCAAGGGATAACAAATACCCATAACTCTTCGCAGCTGTGCAATTTGTAAAGCCTCTCCAGCTTTGTCTGGGCAAACTCTCCTCCTCATGCGCTGCTATATCTGGACAAATGCTGCGGGTCCCACTTGAGCGCAGCCTCTCTTACAAAGTCATAACAAGATCTTTTGAAAGCGAAGAGAAAGAAAAAACAGTCATAACCTTCTCATGGAAGCAAATGCAAATCACAGAGTGGTGGAAAATGCTCTGTGCATCATGCTGTTTACCTCTCCTGGTGCACAACTGCTCCTCACTGCATGGTAACCCACAAAATGCCCGTTCTGCCTATAAGATGTAAAGTAGTACATTGCTGGAGCTTCTCCCGTACGACTGACTGGCAGCAAAGGAGAAGTCTCTATGAAAAGCCTTTCCAATCTGCATTAGTTTCTCCTATCTCAATCATTTTTCCTACTCAAAACTTGCTGTGACATCTCTAACTTTCTACCATCTTTTCTTCTGCAGGTTTATCTATTTGTTCCAACCAGTTATAGTGAATACTTCCCTTTATCTTTATAGCCAGTCCATTCAGATCCTCATTTTTTATTTTCAGTTCTCTCTAAACATCCTCAACATAGACCAGGTGAAGAGAAGAAAGTAAAAACCAAAATTCTTCCAAGAGCACTAGAAGTGCATTGTAACAGGAAAAAATGCAGAACTGGGTGCAGCTAAAATTATCTTCATCTTCACTGCCACATTGTGACACTGAACTGTTTTTCTTCAGAGATGCAGGATTAGATTTTGATATTTCTCTTTAAGGCTGGTATGTATACAGCCCGTATTTTTAATTCCTGATTAATATGTATTAGCTTGCTGCCTACAGGCCAAATGGGGAGAGAGGTGTGGACAGACAAGCAAAAAAACCCAGGAGCTTATTTCATATAGAGAAAAACATATGGAACTTCAAAGACACCTGGATAAGAAATAATCTTTTTAAAAATAATAGATTTTAACACTGAACAACATCAATTAACGTATTTTTTGCTGACTTCAAAGTATTATTTCTTAAAACTAATAAATGAATACACATACATTTTGTAAAATAAAACCGCTACATGAGACACTTATGTTAGGAAGAGTGTTAAATGAATCACAATGACAGAGTCATGGCTTGGGAATGTCTAATAAATAAAACACTGGGGCATACAGTGATAGGACAAGGGGTAACGGGTTCAGACTGAAACAGGGGAAGTTTAGATTAGATATAAGGAAGAAGTTCTTTCCTGTGAGGGTGGTGAGGCACTGGAATCGGTTGCCCAAGGAAGCTGTGAAATGCTCCATCCCTGGCAGTGTTCAAGGTTAGGTTGGGCAGAGCCTTGGGTGGCATGGTTTAGTGTGAGGTGTCCCTGCCCATGGCAGGGGGGTTGGAACTGGATGATCTTAAGGTCCTTTCCAACCTGAACTATTCTGTGATTCTATGTTTGAATGCAACCACTGTTTGCCATAGAGTACTGGTTTGTACAGTGACAGAGACTCCGCTATAGTATTAATTACAAAGTCTATCAGCTTGTATGTGGCTGCTGCTGAGAAAGGACTGTTAGTGATCTCTACAGAAGGTCGGAAGCAAAACATCTGTGTTTTAAACCCACAAGCTTTGGTCAAATCTAAACAAGCAATAAAGGGTTAATGAATACTTAGCAAAGTGCTTTGAAGAAGTAAAGCATTAAGCAATTCCTGTTATTTCACATCTGTACTTCAGATCTGAACTACACATAAAATTACTCTCACAACTTCAGTTTCGGCTTCTCCATACCACTGGACATGTCCTGTTAGGATCAGGAGATATTACCTATCCAGGATATCTGGGATACAGCGCTTTATCCACAAAGCTCACAGAATCCTAACAAGGATTTAAACCTAGAGGAAAAACTTTTACAAAGCTGTATCACATAGTGATACATTCAACTGTGATACAGCGATCCCTGCCAAGGTGGAAAAAACTAATTCAACCAACAGAGGGAACAGGGAGACAATATAAACAGGTGTTTCCTTGAAAACTCCAGTATGGTTAGTAATACTACAGGAAATGGATCTCCAGAGGCCACAGATTGTTAGCATCTCTAATGCATTTGCAAATTCCTACTGTGCAAAGTCAGCCTGTAAAAAAAAGGACATTTTTAATAAGTGCCTTGTCTGGTTTCCTACACCATTTAATTTCAGATGAATTTTATGAGGACTCTGCTACATATTTTACCTCCCATCTGGTTCAGATTTGACCATGAAATACTTGTGTCCCACCCTGTTCTTTTTAAAGCTCCAAAACCAGATGTCTCCAGCACAACATGACCGCAGCAGGTCATACCACATTCTTCAGCAAGCTGTGCCAGGCCTACTACCCCCCCCAGACGGTTCCAGGTAAGGTAAAATTCTGTTGCTTACTCCTTAAAAGAATAAAGCAAACAAACTCAACACCTCTAGGGCACTGTGTGAAAAAGACTGATTAAAATATATTATGGGTTTTTCTTCCAGCGGTGTTTCTGAAAGCTAAACACATTCAGAATTACAGCAGGGGGAGATTCCCCCCCCCCCCCCCCCCCCCCC